>CAUYON010119912.1:0-33908 GCA_963573935.1 Arctocebus calabarensis
TACTGTTACAGATATCCTTCATGGCATTTCCTTGATCACTATATAAAGACATTAATACTCTACCTTTAATAAGTTTCGCCCGTACCCTGCTAAGATGCACCGTAGGTGTGTTCCCACTAATTGCCCTCCCTCTACCCATCCTCCCCCCACCCCTCCCCTCCCTTTCCCCTATCCCTGTATTCCTGTGCTATAATTGGGTTTTAGTCAGTTCTTAAACTTGCAATTCTTTATGCCACTTAGCTAAAGATGTAAACCCAAGTAGCAGATGACGCAGGAATTTTCTGTGCTGGGTTGTACTCTACCCCCTGCAAGGAAATGAGATGAAAACTATTTTTAAATATTGCTATTTCATCAATTTGAAACAGTTTTACTTTTTTCAAACATAAGCATTATGTCTGGTTGTAGAGTAAATTATTATTATAACTTTAATCTATACATACTTCCTTCAGAAACAATAATGATTTTTTTTTTAACCGTCCATGTCAAGGATCAGAAAACTAAAGTGTGACTTACAGCCCTCACCTCAGGCTAATGTACCATCTGTGAGACAAATCACCTTCACCTTTCCCGACCTGGGGGCTGATGAGGAGCGACTATGCACTTTACTCCTTCACATACAAATGTATCAAACATTCTAATAAACATTTTCCTTTTTTTTTTCTTGCCTTGTCAGTCTAGGAATAAAAAGAAAAAGAAAAATGTTTCTCATTTACAGTAACCTTTATTTCTCAGCTTAAGAAGGCAGGGTCTTAAATCTCTATGTAAATATAGCAAAAGCACACATACTATTGAATAGGAAGCCCACAGGGTATTACTACGATACACCACGTGATACAGCATTTCCCAAGTAAAGCTTGTAAGCAGTTTTAAAAAATCCATGAAGTTTTGCTCTCTGAAAGCAATATGGCAATTTAAGAACCAAGCTTAAGGACACTCATAAATGAATGGAAATTATTATTTTTATTGTTGGGGATTCTTTGAGGGTACAAGAAACCAGGTAACACTGATTGCAGTTGTCAGGTCAAGTCCCTCTCACAATTGTCTTGCCCCCAAAAGGTGTGTCACACACCGAGACCACAATGAATGGAAATTAAAGAAAATTTTAACAGAATTATATGATATCTTTGGACTATTTGATGACAGCTATCTTTTTATCAAAAAGGTGTGAGGTGCTAACAGGCATTTGGGTTGTTTCCACATCCCTGCAATTGTGAATTATGCTGCTATAAATATTCTAGTGCAGTTGTCTTTATAATAAAATGTCCTTTTTTTTCTTTGGGTAATCAAATTACCATATTTTATTATATATATATGTCATGGAGTACTACTTATATATAAGTAGTATACTTTACTATTATACATATATATGTGCATGTGTGTGTGTGTGTGTGTGTGTGTGTGTGTCGTGAAGTACTACTCAGCCATAAAAAAAGTGTTGACCCAGTATCTTTGTAAAAACCCAGATGGACCCAAAGACCATTCTTCTAAGTGAAGTATCACAAGAATTAAAACACCACATGTCCTTGAGTTGACACTAGTTGATCAACACTGACCTGCACATGTGGAAGCAAAACTCAGTGGGAGGGAGGGAGAAGGGTTGGGCTGATTCGCACGTAACGGGGATAATGTACACATTCCGTATGAAGGACACACTTACAACTTTTATCTGAAATGTACAAAATAAACTAACTACAAGATGTAGATCCCTATAATATTCTGGGGGAAAAAACAGTGGGCGGTAATATCTCATTGTAGTTTGGATTTGCATTTTCCCATTGATTAGTGACATTGAGAACATTTTCATGTACCTGTTGGCCATTTGGCCTTGTTGCTGAAATGTGATCAACAGAATTGGGCAAAAGAGCACATTCAATTCTGGTCCAGTTGGTCCAGGAAACCTCCCGCAGATGATCTAGCTGGCTACAATGACTATGGCCCCCAAATTGAGTTTGGGCACATAACCAATGATGCTGAAACCACAAGATTGAAGAGGGTTTGTTTATATTCTTTGCCCATTTGTAAATGAGATTTTTATTTTGCTAGTAAGTTAAGTCCTAAATTCTGGATTTTTTTTTTTTTTTTTTTTGAGACAAAGCCTCAAGCTGTCACCCTGGATAGAGTGCCGTGGCATCACAGCTCATAGCAACCTCCAATTCCTGGGCTCAAGCGAGTCTCTTGCCTCCGCCTCCCAAGTAGCTGGGACTACAGGCGCCCGCCACAACACCCAGCCCTTTTTTGGTTACAGCCGTCGTTGTTGCTTGGTGGGTCCGGGCTGGATTCGAACCCGCCAGCTCAGGTGTACGTGGCTGGCACCTTAGCCCATTGAGCCACAGGCGCTGAGCCCTAAATTCTGGATCTTAACCACTTAACGGATATATAGTTTTCAATATTTTCTCCCATTCAGTAGGTTGCCTTTTCATTTTGTTGATTATTTCCTTTGCTATGCAGAAACATTTTAGGTTGATATTGTCCTATTTATTTTTGCTTTTGTTGCCTGTGCTTTCAGTGTCATATCTAAAAACCATTAGCCAGATTAAAATTATGGACTTTTTCTTCTATATTTTCTTCTAATAGTTTTAGATGGATATATTAATTAGACTTATTGTGGTAATTTCACAACATATATCAAAAATCATGTACATCTCAAAAAATACACACACACACACATATACATGTTTGTTAATTTTATCTCGGTAAAGCTGGGAGAAATGAATAGTATGTGTATATAACTTTAGTTTTAAATCATTAAGGAGAAAATATTAATGGCTATTTAAAAACCACTTATGGCACCAAAGACGTGTCCCAAAAGGTAAGTAAAAACTATCTTGACTTTTATCATGAATTGACTATTTTTAAAAGTCCTCCCTCCATCCCATTATCACTCTAATGATGTAGAATCATTTTCCTTGCTCATTCCCTATGTGACCATCACTCTCCCTCAATCCCTGCTCTGCTTCTCAATCCATTTTAAAGTCTTCCAGCTCCTTAAAATATCTGAAAAAAGTCATTAGTGCTTTTCTTGGACTCCACTTCCTATTTGATGCTGTTGGGATCCTCTTTTGTTAATTCTCATGACTCTCTCCACTTCTTTCAAACTCTCTTTCAGTCTTAATTTCTTCAGTGGGTCAAATTCCCAAATCCCCTCCTCAGTTTTTCATTCTTCACGTCTCCTACCGGTGCTTCCTAAAACATCTTTTCCGTATATAAAGTCCAAATGACATTATTATGCTATTTATTCCCTTTGTTTCTCCAACCCTTAACTTTCTCTTCATCTCCCAAGCTGAAATTTAAATTGTCTATTAAATTTGTTCACAAAACATCTCACCAGATCGCCTCAAACTCTGTAAGTCTAAATAAAACAAAATATAAAATTGTTCTTTTTTATACTCTAAACTTCTTTTTCATTCTCTTATGTTCTCTGAATCATGGATAAGGCTGCTATCCTTTGGTTCATCTAAGTGAGAAATCTAAAATGCAGAAAGAAAGTGTAAGCTATGGAGTATATGCTACTAATAAGTGGTTTAATACTGGGAAGTCACTTTTTCTAACTGGAGTTCAATGTCCTTATTAAGATTCTGTTTTTCTCACATTTTCAGCACTCATTAAAACTTCAATTAATGACCACTCAGTATATACCAAAATCGCTAAATTTAGGTAATGTTAAAAAAATGCACACACAAATTTTAAAAAATAATCACTTTACAAGTATAGGTGATGCTGGAATTTCATATTGCTGAGAGGGATGACAGTGCTTATAATTTTTGCTATGTGTTGCCTTGCTGTGTTGAATCAGGCTCCCGTGTCTGTTTCTACTAAATTAGAAAATCCAATTTATAACATGGATCACTGGGATTTTTATTAAATGCCTGTTGGCTCTTTCAAATAGTTTAGAGTTTCCCTTGGGAAGGCGTGAGGGAAGAAGAGTGAAATAGCTGTATGGTAACCACACAGTTGACTATGACAGAAACTATGTTCACTAAACCTTGCTTCCTCCTCTTCCTTGGTGTACAGCTACTCTCTGTGCCTCAACTTCTCTGAGTTAGGTATGGCCTTGCTGCTGAATCCTAACCAGAAGAATTGGACAAAAGAACACTTTCTACTTTGGATCCAGTTGGTCCATGAAACCTTCCACAGGTGATCTGTCTGGCTAGTGAATACAGTCCCCAAGTCGAGAATGGGTATCATAAACCAATGATGGTGAAACCACAAAGTAGAAAGAGCCTGAGTCCCTGAAATACTGTTTGGAGGAGGCCTGCCCGACCAGGCACCTTCTCACTGAAATCTGATGGGAAGGGAGATAAATTCTTATTGTGTTAATCACTGGATTTATCTGCGATAGCAGTAAATGTTACCTTAACTAATACACATACACTAGAAAACAACTTCCTCTACAATATTAAAAACATGCTTTATAATTAAGAGAATATAAAAGTTATTTAGAAATAAAAATAACTTTCAATTAGATCCAAGATCTCAACTAGGCATGAGAAAGGGATCAGATGTTACCAAAGTGTATAAACAAAAAACTTGAAGAATAATTACCCTGAACCAATTTCTAAGTAGGTAAGACATTGAGGATCATGCCATATATACTCCCCTAAGAAACACGGACATCTCTCATTTCACTAATTACAAAGAAGCAACTCAGAAGAGGCATTAGCATTTTAGACAATATTGTTTTATACAAGTATAGATAGATTTTTATATACAGATGATATACTTTGTACTTATTTGCTATACTTATAGCATATTTATTTGTTCCCAAATTCTTTGTTTCAAACAATTGTTTTTGCTCTTTATTAATGATTTCAGATATTATTGATTGAAATAGAAAGTGAAAACCCATCACACATATTCACAGCCCCAGTATATATTTATGTTCATTTGTGTCACCCTCTCGTCCTTGTCTTTATGCATACTCAATATGTGCATAATCAATATTTGCATCTGTCCCCTACCAACATGGATGGAGTCTTATAATCTCTATTATCCATTAATATCATGTTCTGTGTATTGGGGCACACATCTTCCTTTTCCCCTTGTATTTAGCTGTCCTGCTCTGTCCCCCTCCCTCACCTCCACCCTCAGTCACCCAGCAATGTTTAGTTTCCTAATTGATAATTAAATTCATTCTTGACTAGATTCAAGTCCTACAGAGAAGATTTCTTTTTCTTTCCTTTACATTTTATTTAGCAATGCTTGTAGGACTTCTATTCATTTCCAAAGAAAACTAAGACATGAACAGAATTTTGAGTCAATGTTCACACACAGGTGGACATAACACTATTTGCTATAAAGCAGAATGAACTATACGTGAGGTCCTTCTGTACACCTTACAAGAGGACTTCATTACGAGCACTTTAATGGGGCCTTGTCATGAGGTTCTCTGGCATGGATTCCATGGGCAGCAGTACAGAGACAGGGGTGGGAGGTACAAACCTCATAGAAGAGATTAACTGGCCCAGATGCTTGGTTGGACAATACAGGATTGTGTGTAAAATTTAGTCCTTTTAATTTTAACATTTTAGTAAACCTTAATTTTTAAGAGCTCAGCCTACGGAGCTTAGGTTTGAATCTCTGAGCTTAGGTTAGGTCAACTCTGCCACTTCCAGTGCCTTCTGTCCCCTTGTCCCTTTGTGCTCTCATCAGTAAGATGAACTTAATGGCATGGCCTCCCTCACAGAGGTGTTGGCAGAACTAAATGAGAAAATTTACATAAAGAGCTTAAAATAATGTCTGGTACATGGTAGATTTTAAAAAATCCTCTAAGCAAGAACATTACTAATAATGCATAGTGCATTTTCTTTAGGAAAGAGAAGTTCCTATATTGCCAAGTAATACTATATACGCCACTGCATTGACTATATGAAAACTACATAAATATATATAGAGAGAGACAGTGTCTCACTCTGTCACCCTGGGTTTAGAGCTGTGGCATCATAGCTCACAGCATCCTCAAACTCCTGGGCTCAAGCAATCCTCCAGCCTGAACCACCTGACAGGCTGAGACTACAGGTGCCCACTAAAATGCCTCACTAATTTTTCTAGTTTTAGAAGAGATAGATCTCACTCTTGCTCAGACTGATCTCGAAATCCTGAGCTCACAAGATCCACCCACCTCATCCTCCCACAGTGGTAGGATTATAAGTGTGAGTCAATTATTTAAAGCCAGATTGCCAATTGGTGGCATAGGGCCCCCCAATGCATTTGGTTTGCCTAGCATACATATATGACTGTTACTGCCTTTTTGCTTCAGAATGATGGATATACTCTCTGAAGATGATGATTTAGTTCCAGAATAAACAGAGAAGCTTTGGAGAAGGAGATATCTGTTTAGAATACTGGCTTCCCTACTTGTAATGTCACCTTGGACATATTAATTCCCCTTTTTGTGCATTATTCGGCCTCATCTGCAAATCTGGTCCCCTTCATAGGACCATTGAACCTGGCTCAAAAGACACATTTAGTCTTATGATTGCCCCCCTTTCCTCTTAACATGTCTCAGTAAATTGTAATCAAATCCATCGTGCTTAACTTTGTACCATAACACAATAGACATATATTCCAGTCAATATTAAACTTTCATTTGCTCACTTAATCAGACACAAATATGTCTTGAGGGTAAAACTGGATAATAATATTAGAAAGAAAGAATGGCCCTGGAGACAGATCGTCTGTATTGAAATCCCAGCTCTGCTACTGATTAGCTGGTTGACCTTGCACATGTTACTTGACCTGTGTCAGTTTTCTCAATGGAGATTGTAGCTGCATCTAATTAGGATCATTGTGAGGATTGATTGTGTTAATATATGAACAGTACTTTCAAAAGTGCCAGGTAAAGTATGATGGCACTTTAATACTTTTCAAGTATTACCTATCATCAACCCTTCTCCTCCTCATCTTCATCATCATCCCATCTTCCAATTCAGTGCCGCACACAGCAGCACACCTATTAGTAATCTCGTTTCAAAGACTGAGTATTAAAAGAGGAAAAGAAAGATTACTTCTATGAAAATAAATGCTATTTTTACCTTCAGAGCTTCAGAAACCACTTTCTCATTCAGCCCCAAATGAATTTAGCATGCTCTTGTCTGACCTTGTTGCAGATTTAAGCATGCCCAGGGGTGCTTATTTTGCCTAGTGGGGTAGAGTGGCTGGGGAGGCACGGTGCTGGGGTGGGGAGGATAAAAGAAATGGAATGGGTTCTGTTCCAAATTCGTTGGCTAAACACTTTTAAAATAAAATTATATGCAATACTATGTGAAGTGTTAAAACACATTAGGGGTTGTTTGAGGACACAGACAAAATAAAAGCTACACTAATGCTGTACTTTCCTAAAACATATGCTGATACATTTTGAGCTATATACTATGTAGGCAGAAAGATATCAGCTCAAGAAGTAAATTACTCATTCTCTCTGCTCACATTTACATTTTGTGTAGTGGTAAAAGTGATTCATTCTCACAGATTAATAAATGTCTTTCACCTAAGACTGTAATCAGATTGAACAAATTGAACTGTCTGCTGGTAGTTTCCATGAGAAATGACATAAATCCCTGTGTTTGCACACTGTGATTTCAGAAGAAAGGAAAGTTTGGAAGAGTCACCTCAGGGGACAAAAACAAGTAAATGAAGACTTGGCTCCAAGAATACTCTTCAGAAATTTGAAAGGAAAATGGAGTTTAGGATGGGGAATATGAGATGGTTTCGGTAACGAAAAAGCTTTGCAGGTAAAGAAAATACATAGGCTTGCAAAACACTTTGCAGAAGAAAAATGTTTTATAAAATTCCAAATAGTTTCTCTGACTCACCCCAAAGACTAATTTGTGAACCCAAGGCTACCACCTCAGATAGCTCTCCTGTGCTGTTCCTTTTCTTAGCCCTTGAATTGGGTACAGAAGCTAAGAAAGGAGACTGAAGAAGTGGCTTCTAGTACAGAATAAAATGTTAATCTTTTAAATCTAGCCCTTTATCACTGTGCTCATACTTGGGAACTGCAATTAGGGATAAGAAATTTTTTCCTTTAAATTTTATAGAACATATATCCAGTTTCCAAAAAAAAATTCCTTTTTCTCAAACAAAAGGATTAAGACACTATCTAATTCCTAGAATAAATAATACATCTTTTATCGTTTTTACCTTTTTAATTAGATAAGAAAACATGTTTAATTTAAAAATAATTATGTTAAGTTTTCATAAAAGTTATTTATCACTGTAATTCCTAGTTATATTTAAATTTATTAGTGAAGACTATCAAATATATGAAAATTTAAATATCATTGACTATCACTTTATAACAAAGTGATAGCCAAGATCACATACCAAAATTAAAGGTATATTGAGATATTTGATAGTGTATCTCTTTAACTGAAATTGGTCATTATATCCCAAAATGATTTTTGGCACAAGAGATAAAGAGAGATTACAAGAATATACCTTGTAATAGATATTGCACCTAAGTTGGTTAATTCTTGATCAGTGGGAAGTTTGGCACTTTCTAGTGTGATACTATACATGTTCCTGTAAAGGATCATGTAATCATAGAAACTCTATAAATCAGATATTATTCAACATAAGAATGAACTTTAAGGCATTTCTGAATGTCATATAAGACCAATTGGTCTTTTTAATGCTTTTCAAAGATCTTCATTGCCCTTTTAAAAAATCAATATAAAAGAACATAAAAGTTGACATGTTCCAAGCTTTTTTTTTTTTTAATTTTTATTTAATCATAATGGTGTACATTAGTGCAATCATGGGGCACAATGTGCAAGCTTTTTTATTTTTATCAGTTCTCCAGTAAAACTTAACTTTATTTCCTTAACTACTCCAAAATTACGCTGATCTATTCTTTGATGGGAATTGTTTCCTTGTCTCCCAAACCCTCGTCTCTCAGTCCACACTTGACCGCTGGAGTAAGGCGACTCCCATACAACAGCAAGCAGGAGGGAAGACAAAACAGGGCGGGGACCAGATTGCGACAATTTTGTTTTCCATCTCTAACCCTGAAAGAAAGACAGAAAGGATCTGAAAAACCGAATTAACTTTACTAGCATATTTTTCCAGTGAACAGGTAGACAAGAACGCTGTTGGCATTTAAGTAAATTGTTTTTATCTGGCATGCCTGCCTGACCAATAACTGAAGCTCACCATAGCTGGAAGTGACCACTGAATAATAGTGCAAAATGATGCTGCTGGGCTAAGGGGAGCAGCAAGAATACAACTTGATGTGCTATAAAATTTTCACAAACATTCACAAAAAAATATATCAATAATGTAGATTTTGAAAGTTTTTGAACATTGAGTGAAATGCTAAACTTTGACTTTAATTCTTTATCCAAAAAACAAGAAGAGAAGTCAACAGAAAATATTCTTATGGTGGAAGATATATAAACAGTTGTTGATATTGATATTATCGAGAATAAACAGTTCAAATTGTCTTATAAAGGCTGAGTTTTGCTTGCATTAATTAACATGGACTACATGTGAAAACAAATTCCAAGAAAGAACCAAGAGTTTACTTGGTTCTTTAGAGTTAAGATAAAATATCCTACTTACATTAATGTTATCAATACTTAGAAAAAGGAAAGAATATGAAATTTTGATAAATTATATTATTAAGATGATACACTATTATAAAAGTAGTTCTTAGGGCAAAAATATCTCTAAATATTTCTATGATATCTTCTAATCTACACCACTGATGATAAGATGGCAATACATATCTGGCTTCATCTCTAGGCTCTCTCTTCTATCCCATAGATCTGTATCTCTGTGTTTGTGCCAGTACCATGCTGTTTTGATCAATGTAGACTTGCAGTATAACTTGAAGTCTGATAACGTGATAGCTGTAGATTTGTTATTTCTTAGAATTACATTGGCTACTCTGGGCTTTCTCTGATTCCAAATGAAATGAAGTATGATTTTTTTCAAGATATTCAAAGTATGACACTGGTGCTTTGATGGGGATTGCATTAAATCTATAGGTAGACTTGGGTAGTATGGATATTTTAACAATGTTGATTTTTCCCAACCATTAGCGTGGTATATTCTTGCATTTGTTAATGTCTTCTGCTATTTCTTTTCTTAGGATTTCATAGTTCTCCCTGTAGAGATCCTTCATGTCCTTTGTTAAGTATAGTCCCAGATATTTCATTTTATTTGAAGCCTCTGTGAAGGGTATTGTGTCTTGATTTGATACTCAGCTTGACTATTATATGCATATATGAAGGCAACTCATTTGTGGACGTTGATTTTGTATCCTGAGACAATATTATATTTCTTCACCACTCCAGAACTCTTATGGTTGAGATCCTGGGGTAAAAGCATATATATTACCAGCAAAGGCTGAGAGTTTGCCTCCCCATCTGAATACCCTTGAACTCCTTCTCTTGCCTGATTGTATTAGCTACAATTTTCATCACTGAAATGATGAATAGCAGTAGTGACAAAAATTCTAGAAGAAAGTGTGTGGAAAACTCTTGACATTTTCAGACTGGGAACATATATTATGAAGAAGACCCCTTAGCAATTGCAGTAATGCCAAAAATAAATGCATGGGACAGGATCAAGCTGAAAAGCTTCTGCACAGCTAAGGGTACAGCAGCTAAAGCAAACAGAGAACCTTCAGAATGGGGGAAGTTATTTACATGCTACAAATCTGACAAATTAGCAATTAACTAGAATCTATAGAACTCAAACTAATCAGCAAAAAAACCACAAACAATCCCATTTACAAGGGCGCAAGAGACATGAACAGAACCTTCTCTGAAGAAGACAGACGAACAGCCAACAAATACATGGAAAAAATGCTCATTGTCCATAATTATCAGAGAAATGCAAATCAAAACCACCCTGAGATATTACGTAAGCCCAGTAAGGACAGCCCACGTTCCTAAGCTGTAGATGTTGGTGTGGATATGGAGAGAAAGGAACACTCTTATACTCTTGGTGGGATTGCAAACTAATACAGCCTCTAAGGAAAGAAGTATGGAGAATACTCAAAAAGCTAAAAGTAGGCCTTCCATTTGATTCCATAATCCCATTACTAGTTATCTATCAAAAAAAAATCATTTTATCATAAGAACATTGGCACTAGAATGTTTTTCATGGTTCAATTCACAATTGCCAGGTTGTAGAATCAACCCAAGTTCCCATCAACCCTGTGTGGACTAATCAACTGCGGCATATGAATACCATGGAATACTATTCAGCCACAAAAAAGATGGAGACTTTACAGCTTTTGCATTTACCTGGATGGAGTTGGAGAACCTTCCTAGTAAAGTAGGACAAGAATGGAAAAGCAAGTATCCAGTATTCTCAATACTCATATGAAACCAATAGATAAACAACTACACGCCCACATGAGAGAAAAACACAATTAAAACCAAGTGGGGGGACAGAAAGACAGAGATTGGTAAGGTCTCACCTAAAAGGCACATTGTAAGGGTATGCAGCACAGCCCCTAGGTGAAGGGTTCAACAATAACTTGACAAACAATGTCAGCCAAGCATCTGTACCCTCAAATTAATCTGAAATTAAAAAAATAAATAAATAAAATATATACCTTATTTCTCCCTTTTCTTGTCCCTTTTTCCAAAGTAAAAATTGAGATAGTGACTTATAAACATATATAAACATATAAACTCTCTGTGATTTTAAAATTACTTGAAATTTTATCACATACCTTGGAAACCCTAGCAATCCTGTATCTCCAGTTGTACAAATCTCAAGACTTTAACAGCGGCCCATGAACCTATTTACTTATGAAGACCTTGAATGAACAGAGAAGTCTCAGCCCATCCAGACACAATGTAAATGATGAAACTTCCATCTTTTAAATTGTTCACACTCCATAGCTAGAAATTGAGTTCTGGAGGATGTGAGAGTCGGAAAGAGTAACTAGCAAATGATGCCACATTTCCATTACGCATCATGATTGCTAAAACACATTGCTTGCTTTGTTAAGGAAGAAGTTTATCCTTTTTACATAAATACTGGGAGGCAAAAGTATATTTGCATTTCCATAAAGCAATACTATGCTTCTTAAATCTTAACTCTCTGATAAGGAAACTGATTCATATATATCAGTTGCCCAGGGCCAGGTTTGAACCCACCATCTCCCGTATATGGGGCCGGTGCCCTACTCCTTTGGGCCATAGGCGCCACCCCCAAAAAATAATTTTATGAGTTAAAATATATAATCAAGGAGAGGAGCATTATCCTAAAGATGGAATACAGAGGGGGAGCAGGAGAGGGAGGCAGAGAGACTTGTTTGCTTCTCTAACATTAATATCAAACCAGCTGGACGAAAAGGAAAAAATCAGAACAATCTGACACAACACAATACCAGGTATTGAAGCACATCTGATTTGATCTCTAACATCTGCCAAATTTTGTTGGCAATGAAAGAACAGCCACAGCTTGGCCAAATGTGAGGGCGAGGCAAAGGGCACCTGCCATAGAGAGAGGGGAACTCTCTGTGACGGAGGTTGCAAACTATCACCCACAGGCCAAACCCAGCCTACTGCCAATTCTGTCTGACCCATGCATGAGCTGAAAATGGTTTTACATTATTAAATAGTTTACAAAAATCAAAGGAAGAATATTTAATGGCACATGAAAATTATATGAAATTTAAATGTCAATGTCCATCAGTGAAGGGTTACTGGAATATGCCCACACTCATTCATTTCTATTTTGTTGATAGCTGCTTTTAAATTATAATGGCAGAATTGAGAAGCTGTGACAGAGACCATGGCAGTATACAAAGCCCAAAATACTTTCTAGCAGAGCTGGCCCTTTACAGAAAGAGTTTGCCAAGCCCGACTTTAGGGAATCTCAGGAATAAATCCCACAGGGCATTTTTTAGTCCTAGACTGACTCCATCTGAATCCCTTCCCTATGTTCAAAAGAGACCCCGGGGTTTCAGCCCATCTATTTTTTTTTTTTTTTGTAAGAGGGTCTCTTCCCTAGCAGGGTGGCTCAAGAGTCAGATACAGTTGCCCGAGCATATGCACCTTGCCTTAGACCACTCAAAATTCCACAGACGGGATGGTTTGAACATCAGAAATCTATTTCTTATAGTTCTGTTCCTATAGTTCTGTTGTCTGGAAAGTCCAGATCAAGGTGCCAACCAATTCAATTTTCAGTGAGGGCTTTCTCCCTTGCTTACATCTTCTTGGTATATCTTCATGTGATGTGTGGGAGAGAGAGCAAGTGAGCACACACTTACTCTAGGGTCCCTTCCTCTTCTTACGAGGGCACCATCCCAGTTAGATCAGTGCGCCACCATTTTTTTTTTTTTTTTGAGACAGAGTCTCACTATGTCACCCTCAGTAGAGTGCTGTAGCATCACAGCTCACAGCAACCTCAAACTCTTGGGCTCAAGCGATTCTCTTGCCTCAGTCTTCTAAGTAGCTGGTACTACAGGTGCCTGCCACAACTCCTGGCAATTTTTTGCTGCTGTTGTCATTGTTGGTTAGCTGGCCCGGGCCAGGTTCAGGGCTGGGTTTGCGGCCGGGTTCAAATCTGCCAACTTTGCGGTATATGTGGTTGGCTCTGTAACCATTGTGCTACAGGTGCCCAGCCAGGGCTCCATCATTGTGACCTCATTTAACTTTATCACTGCCTCACAAACCCTATCTCCAACAACAGTCCAGTGCAGGTTAGAGTTTGAGCATATTAACTTTAGGAAGACATAATTCATTCTGTGGCGGACCCCTTTTAAGAGTGTTGCTCCTATTTATGATGACACATCAAACAGGCAGAAAAATTAAAAAACAGTAAATTCAAGTGAGCCATGGTTTCCTAAAACCATGAGTCTCACAGTCCTTAACCCTGATCTCTAATGGTCCTTAGAAGGTTCACAGACCCTCTACTTTCCTCTTCTATTCCAGAAGGTAGAAACCTTCAAGACCACATCTCCCTTCATTGCCACTGTTTCCTTATGAGAACAGTATTTGCTTGTGGTCCTTTTCAATAGGAAGAGTAGTTCAGTTCCGCATGGGGCTTGTGCTGAAGACGGCAGTGCCAGGTGAAAGCTTCCAGGCCCTGTGTGTTCGTTTCCTAGGGCTGCCTTAACGCACCACAAATTGCGTGACTTAAAATTATAAAACTTGATTGTCTCACAGTCAGGAAGGCTAGAGGTCCGTGATCAAGGTGCTGGGAGGGTTAGCTCCTTCTTAAGGCTGTGAGAATCTATTCCAGGCCTTGCTTCTAGCTTCTGGGGGTGTGCTGGCAATCCCTGGCATGCCTTGTCTTGCAGAAGCATCATCTTGGTCTCTGCCTTCACCATCTGATGGCAGTCTCTCTGTGTATGTGTCTGTGTCCAAATTTACCCTTTCAGTAAGGACACTGGTTATCTTGGATTAAGGGCTCATCTCACCTTAGCGTGACCTCATTTTTACTTAACTAATGACATCTGCAATGATCCTACTTCAAATTAAGGTCACATTCTGAGGTACTGGAGGTTAGCACTTCAGCATATGCTTTTGGTAAACACAATTTAACTCATAACACCTTTTATACAAAATCTATCTTGAAATCCCATTTTATAAACAGACTTTTGTGCAACATAGATCCTCAGTTGTAATGGATTCCATGAGACCCCAAGGAGTCGGGGGGCTAAGCTGAGAAGACGGCTGAGAAGGGGAACTTGACTCAGCCTAAACAGATCTGACTTCATGTTTGTTATATAGAGATTCTGTGTAATGTTGGGTTTCTCATTTAGTTTTCCAGATAAATAAATAAGATTCAGTGTGCTGTTAGTATTTCCTTGAGTTTGTTACTGATAAGCATTATGTGGGAAAAAAAAAAAAAAAGAGTTTCCAGCAAGAATGCTGAGTCAAACAACTTGGGGTAATTTCTTTACCACAAGAATTCTCAGAGTTTTTAGTACACAAACGTGCATTATGGATTGAGGGCAAACTATGTTGTTTCCCAAATGTATTTAACAACTAAACTCAGCAAGGAGCAATATGGCTTAAGACTAGCATTCCTTAGTAAATGCTCCTGTTAGAAGAATACTTTCAAAATAAAACTTTAGGAGTCCACTGAAGAAAAACATAAACATACATGAGGTTAGTGATAATTATTAGAAGATTTTTTTCTGAAAGGAAAAGGGCTAGGAGAAAAACCCTATTTTAATATTAAAATGATTTGGATTTAATTATTTAAAATTATCCCTTATGGGCGGCACCTGTGGCTCAGTGCTTAGGGCACCAGCCCCATATATCGAGGGTGGTGGGTTCAAATCCAGGCCCGGTCAAACTCAACAAAAAAATAGCCGGGCATTGTGGGGGGCGCCTTTAGTCCCAGCTTCTCGGGAGGCTGAGGCAAGAGAATCACCTAAGCCCAGGAGTAAGAGGTTGCTGTGAGCAGTGTGACACCACAGCACTCTACTGAAGGCCACAGAGTGAGACTCTGTCTCTAAAAAAAAACTAAAAATAAATAAAATTATCCCTTATGATGTAGAGATTGCCACAGTTCGCTAAGAATGATCACAGCCAGCTTTAGTGTGTGTATGTATATATGTAAAATAGTTCACAGGCAGGCTTGATGAATCATTTGAAGTTCATAGGCACACATTCCGGGAGGCAAAGAACAAAAGCAATGATAAAGGCAAAAACAAACTAAGAAACCAAAAACAAACATTTATTTTTAATCAGATAAATAGACTAGAGTGAGATTTATGATTAAATATGCATATCAGGTGTCTGCAAAAGTTTTCCGTAAATGGCCAGCTCAGAAGTATTGTGAAGTGTGCAGGTCATACAATCTGCCACACCTGCTCCACTGTGGCCTGAACACAGCCAGAGATGATCTGCATGGGGATGAGCATGGCCATGTCCCAGTCACATTTTCTTTGAGGATACTGAGATTTAAATTTCATATTATTTTCATGTGTCACAAAATATTATTCTTCTTTCAATTTTTTCAATCATGAAAAAAATGTAAACTCCCATTTTTGCCCATGGGTTAAACAAAAACAGTTGAATTTTGCCCATGGGCTTCAGTCTGTCAATCTTTGAAGTAGATATTTGGCTTCAGTCTTTCCTTGGTTTATCATATGTAGGCTTAGAATAAATAGGTTTTAAAAATACTTGAAAGCCTTAGGATAATATTATAAATTGTGGTTTCATTGATTTGTCTTTTTGACTTTATCTTTTAAAGGAAGAGAACTGACAGAAATGAAAACCATCACTTCTGTTCTGCTTCCAATAGACGACTACAAGAATCCTCAACTTTTAAACTCTGACCAGAAGGATAAGACATGACCTCTATATTCCATTAGCTCTATTATGACTTCTTGGATAAATAAACGATCCCATCCATTGACTTTTAAAAAGTCAAAAAATACTTTTTTTTTTCCGGGTACAACAAATATATAATAGAACCTATCTACCACCTTAGAGCTTGTTGTAGAGTTACATTTACCTGGAAAACAATAAAAGACTAATAAAAGTACTTCTAAATAAGATTTATTTATGATGTTGTGATTTTTAAAAATCTTCTCCCTAAATGCTTCATCTTCTGCTTCCAAGTTTCAACGCAAGTTCATTTTACTTGAGGTGTAAGATGCTTTCCCTTAACCCCTGTCTCAAAACTCACAATTTCATCAAAGACGCAGAAAGCAGTAATTACATAATAGTCTTTGTTTGAGAAAAATGCTGCTAACTCATTTCACTTTTTTAAACAAGGTCTAAGGCAAGCTGCCAGCATGCCCAGAATGAAAAGACCGAGCGGATGGAAAAGAGGGGTGTTTGAAAAGGAGCCACAGTTGTAGAAATGGAATACAAATCCTAACTTTATACATGTACAACAGACATATATGTTACCAGAATGCCTGGGCATTCCAACAAAGTAAGTTAGTAGAAGGAAAACAGTTGGAAACTTTCTCAAAATTGTAAATACGTATCTATCATACAACCTACCTCTACTCCTGGGTATCTACCCCAAGAATAATGGAAAACATACTTCACACAAAGACTCACATCAAGTATTTATAGCAGAAGTACTTTTAAGAGCCATGAAAGGAGAAACAGCCCTACTGCTCACCAACTGTTCTAAACACTAACTGTAACTATCAAATTATCATTATCCAGTTTTTTTCTCTGTTGTGGCTCCATTCAGCATTCTCAGATTTTTCTCATGTCATTTCTCTTTTAAACCTTTGATGGCTCCCTAGTACTGGTGGGATGAAGCTCAAACTATGGGGCATGGTATGCTACTAAACCTTCTTTTTTAAAGTTTCAAAATATTCAGGTGGTGCAAACGTTTTAGGCTACATAGATTGTTTTTGTAATGCTCGAGTCACAGGTGTGCCTCTCACCCTAATAACGTTCATTGTGCCCTTTAAGTAGGTTTTCCCATCCCCGCCTTCTTCCTCCTCCCTGGTTAGTTTCCACTGAGTTTTAATTCAGTGGAATTAAACTGTGCGTGCTCCTTGATTAGTTCCAATTTAATAACGACTACCTGTGGTGGTTATTTCTCCATTCTTGAGATACTTCCCGGAGAAGGGTCTCCAGTTCTATCCAGATTGTTGCCAAGAGTATTAATTCTTTCCATGGCTGGGTAGTGCTCCACGGCACACCTACGCCACATGTCATTAACTTGCCTTCTAGGCACTTTTCTGTAACCATCATGCACCCTGCATTCCAGCTACATGGGACTAACACGTTATTCCTGAATATTCTGTGGATTTTCATTAACTTTACATCTGCTTCTGATGATTCTTCTGCCTGTCACCTCCTCCCCATCTCATTAACCTGGAAACTCATATTTCAAGGACACATGAAATAGTTTCTCCTCATCCTTCTTCTCATCCTTCCACTTTCTCAAGTAAATTCCCTTGTCTTTTTGTACCCAGTAGCCTATTTGCTGCTGCCACAATTCTGCCAGTTTTTCATTTTCATTTTGCTGAATATATATATGTGTTCACTTTCCCTCACCAAAACACAGACCACTTACTGTAAGAACCATGACATGAGGGAAAACTCACGCTTAACCTCACGTCTTACTCACGCTTAACCCAAATGCTGGGCAAATCAGTTCAGTTCATAAAGTTGTGAAAGCAGTCCTCAACACTACTGTCATTTTCACTAGAAACCCGCTTTCTTTTTAGGAATTTCCTTCTTAATACATCCTAGAAAGGCTTTCAAGGGGGCTTGCACACACAGGAAATGTTAAACAGTCACTTTACAGCATGCAAGTAAGCCAGCGGTGAGGACAAAAAGCATGTTTTCACAGCGCATTGGCGTGTTGTAACAGGCATTCCCTGAATCCCTATCACCAAAACCTGCAAAGTTAAGTTACAACTGGAGCACTGTTTTGCAACTCACTTTTGGTCAAGATCATAAATTCAATTAATCCACAGGACTACAGAACTTCCTAAATTCTTCTTATTTTGTAGTATAAGAGATTCCTTCCAGAAGCAACCAAAATGTAATCAAACTTGCTTTGAACTTGTTCTATCTATTAATAAATACATTCTTGGATCACTACCAATGAATGCATTAACATTTTTCAACATCCTTGGGAATCCAAAGTAAGACCACTATTAAGAAATGGACAAATTCAGGAGGCAGATTCACTTAAGTGTAAAAAAAAAAAAAATTGAATGAAATCTCCAGAGAACTCAGTTTCACTCTGGGGAGGAACTGAAGATTTTCTTTGCTGCTAGTTTTAGTTATAAAAGGCACTTGGTCATTTAGTGTTTTAAAGAGTTTTCTGTGGCTTTTTTTTGTTTGATTTTCATGCCAAGATGAACAAGCATTTTAGTGCTGAAGAAAGGGAGGAAATTAATAACTTTTAGCAGTAGGGAGGCCCTCAGAGTTACTTCTAACAACTGGGAGTAGCTACCCCTTGTGAGCTCACAGCCTGGGAGGCACATGGTGGATCAGATGAAGGTGGATCCGAAGCTAACAGCCTGGAACCTGTAAGGTTTTATGAAAAAAGATCCAGTGCACATCTACTGTGAAACCTAAGCATCTGATGGGTTATGTGAGAACACCTTGATTATAACTGAAGAATGAAATTGCCTACACAATTTTGCTCCCAACTAAGGGAGCCTGCAAAAATCCTGTTGTTTATGAACAGATCTGAGTTTATTAAGAGGATTAGTTCAATTAGATACAAATAGGTTTCTAATTAATGGAAATACTAATCACTCTTCTCATTTCAGCATATTTTAGAATGAGTTAATCTCATAGATAACCGTCAAGCAGATAAAATGGATTCAGCAATCTTCTACGATTATTTCTCTCTCCTGCTTGTTTATTTCTTGGTCAGAGGTAAAGGAATCCACATTTCAGTTGCCTAAAGGGCTAAAATATTATACTTCAATCACCACCAAATAATAAAGCATAGCTTCTTTTGTAGAATGTTATAAAATTTTGCTTTAGTTCTTTGTGTTCATGTCTCAGTACACGTCCACAATGACTTGTAGACATTACTTGTAGACATTCCCACACATATGGAGGGAAATTTTGCCAATTTGTTAATTATTTCATAAGGCTGAATTGAGGCAAAAATAGGGGCACATTTGTATGGACCCCAATACACTTCCCTGCATATTTAAATTTAGTTAAAACCTCTTGCCTGTACACTCTTTTAGAGAGAGGAGGAGTTTCTGTCTTACTCATCTCTGCACCTTACCAGCACTGGGCACATACAAGGTGCTTGACATATGTAGCACTGAGTTGAATACCAGCTCACTAGCTTTACCCCTGGGGAAAGAGCAAATACTTGCACACTGTCCCCTGAGATCTCTGTCATACTCAGTGAAAATACCATAGCAGTAATTTGTGAGATCAGCTTTGCACAAGCACATTCATTGGCCCACTCTCAGAAAATTCTCTCTCTTATGAACTCTAGACAGTTTACGGTCATGATTACCCAAAACACACTCTGCAGCAGTAACTTTGTTTCACTTTTGCAGGTATTAAATAAAATGTGTGCCCTCTATGGCCAAGGGAAGGGTGACACATAGCAGTCTTCTGCCAGCCACTTCCATCACTTCTCTGTGAAGTCAGAATTTATGTGGGGGGTATTCAGTGAAGTATCATGCTGATAATATATACACTAAAAATGTATCGATTTATTAATTCCATATAATAAAGTATTAGGCCAAGGCTAAATGGAAAAACTTTGACATCTAAAAGTTTAAAGCAATGGTTTTTAAGTCCGGAGAGAAATCTAGATATCCTGACTAAATCTGATGTTCTTTCAGACAGCTCATTCTGCTTTGGAGAAAGCTGCCCACTCTGGGGAACCAAATTGCAAACTTGCCATCATGAACATGAACTTGTAAACCATAGAACATCCTGGGCATGGCATCCCTCATCCCCAGGGCCCGTCTGCTGGACTATCCTTAACAGTGACCTAGAAGTCTAGAAGAATTCAAGGACCTCTTTTACCACTCAACTCACTACTCTGGATTGATGGGGCCTAAAAAAGAGGGAATTATCTCCACCCAAGTATCTCCTTGCCAAACTGCAAATTAATTCACTTGAATAACAGACTGCTGGAATTATTTTTGAATACATTTTTTCCAAGAAGAAGAAGACAATTTTGCTTAACTGATTTTCATTACAGAGTGAAACAGCAAGATCTGATTAAAGGCAAAACAAGAGAAAGACAATATGATTATTTAAGTTTTAACTTACAAAAGTCTGCTTCTTGCTCCAACTTTTCTTATCCACATGAACCCAGTGAGTCTTGCACATAGAATTTTGGAGAATGAACATTCTCCAAATAATGATTTGTTTATTAGGCATATGATTTGTCTATTTCTTCCTGTTCATCACAGATATACATAGACTCAAAACAACAATAACAACAATACTCTCATATAGTATTTATTACATGTCAGGGGCTTTCTACATATTCACTGAATCATGGTAATAACAATCGACATAATGTGTCAGGTAGATACATTTTATAACCATTTTTGGGTAAGTAAATTACAGCAAAGTATGATTAAATAACTGATCCAAGGTCGCACAGCTAGTTAACAATAGTGCCAGCATTTGAACCCAGGCAATCTAACTGTTAATATCCACTAAACGATAGAGCTAAAGGTCTTCCTCATCTATGATATTTTCCAAGGAATATCAGCAAGAATGAATTTACTTTTCTATCACAGACATAGCTGACCCTCACTTGGCTACCTGATATTACCACTCTCTTACAATCCCTCCTCCAGACAATCATCCCTCATTCCTCCAACATACATTTATTGAACACCTACTATGCACAGGTCATCATGCTTAAAGAGATGGATAAGAGCAAGGCTTCAAGGCAGGTCCCTATCCCCATGAATCCTATGTAATCTGTTCAAAGCTGTACAGGAGCATAAAAGACTGTGTGACTGACTTCTTGCCAAGCAAAGAAACTTTCACGCAGTGAATGATAACTGACCAAGTCGAAAAGGTTAAGAAACATATTGACTGGTGGTTTCATGACTATATTATGATCATGCTCAATATTTTCTGGTGAGAAAAGGTTGTGGGTCTACTTAGAATAACTAAGCTTTGTTAAAGCAAAAACAAAGAAGAAGATTGGGAACAGGGAGTTTCTTTTTTTGTGGATCTCAATTGCTGGTAAACATCTTCTAAAATTTTTAGGTCATGGATACAGCATCACAGACTTGACACAAAATAGCACACGTCAGTAAATGGTCTCTAACTCTCAGCACTGCACATACTCCTGATTCTCTAGCAGAGTGTGTCCAACCTTTTTTCCTCTCTGCCACAAATTCGAAGAATAAGAGTTGCCTCGGCCTACACATTAAATACACAAATGCTAACAAAAGCTGATGAGCAAAAGAAAAGGTCCACGCAAACTTTTTGTAATACCTGACACCACATCTAAGCAAAACAGGCTTCAAAAAAATTTGTATGTGGTCCTTGGGCTGCAGGTTGGACACCCCCTAAATGATCAGCTGAGGGGGTTTTGGTGACACTCTGAGCTATTTATATCAACATCTCAAGTTTTTAAGTGATATGATGGGTCAGCCTAGTGACTGTTATTTAGACCCAATAAGAGGAAAAAGTAGCTGCCATGCAAGAAACTCATTGTCCTGAATTCAGCACAATGAACCTATAAAGGCCACATCTCAGTAAGAGAGGCAGACCATAAAGACCTCAAGAAAAGGAAAAGTTGCAAGTAATGTCAGAATGAAATAAATACGAGGAAATGACAATAACTAAAGACGAAATGACATGCTAGGGCAGCCTGTATATTCAGGAAGACACTCTCTCAGAAGATAACAGCTGAGCCATTGAGATAATAGTGACTGGAAGAAACGGGCACATGAAGGCTAGAGAGTGAGATCTCCACACTGCTACAAAAGTAGGTGTGAGGAGCGGTCAGCGCAGTGAGACGGGGGCAGCGACGGTGACCTACTGTGGGCAGTGCATCCCTCTGCTCTCCAGGCACACTGGATTGGTATCAAATCGGGTGAAGTGGGGCAGGATTGCTTAGGTTTAACAGGCAAACAGCTTGCCGGAGTTCACTCTGAGGCAATGAGGGGTTCACGTTGAGTCACTGGAGAGTTTTAAGCAAAGGAGTGATATAATCTAATTCATACCTTTAAAAGCTTGATTTGATTGTACTGTGGAGAATGGACAATCAAAAGGGATGAAGGCAATAATGGATGATAAAAGGGCAAGAGGAAGAGGAAGATTACTGAAAAGGCTCTGATAGGAAGTTAAAAGTGATGGCAGGGGTAGAAATAGCCCTGGGCACAGTAACAGCAGCTGCCATAATAACTATTAAAGTAACATTAATATCAGGAAGGATAGTAGTAACAGTAATAAACAGACTTATCTTCCGCGTAGGAACCAATTTTTAAATAGCCAAATGAAACTAACTGTGCATCAAAATTCAATTCCTCCATTGACATTTCTGTTAACAAAGTAAATATATGGTTTTCACGATTTCATCTGGTAGTGACTGAGGCTCCAGAGTCGTGCCAGGCCGTCTACGGGAGTGTTCAGCTGAGGGGAACCAGACCTTTCTGCAGGGATCGGACCACTTCACACACCAGCCGCTGTACACCATGCCAATACTTGCCGGTGAAGAAACCGCACCTGGGGCGTTAGTGACCTAAGCTGGGGGCCCACCGATTTCACTGTGGCTCCCGGTCTGTATCACAGTCACCCACTGGTATAGCCTGGTCCCTGCACTACTGAAGGCAATGGAAACGTATGCCTAAAATACTGCTTTTCACATCTGCCTCCTATAAAAAAAAATTAAAGCTGGTAAGAGGCAATGATTTCCCAGTTGATACATATGCAAATGTAAGTGATTTTTTTGTCTTAAAATCTTCTCAAAGCAATAATATTTCTGAGTCATTCTGATTCTCCATGCCCACCGGCACACTGAGCATGGCTGTGGGACAGCTGATAAAATGAACGTCCGGAGCAAAGTCACACGAACCAGATTTTTGCCTAAGAATGTTTAAAATCAATATTAATTGGCACCAAGTTCAAATTAGTCTAACTCTTAAACCTCTGATTTTAAAGAGAGTCGGCATGTATCAGTCAGTGTGTGTGTGATCTCTGTTCTTTTGCAAGATGAGTTTAGATTTCGTAGCATGTCAAATCAGTAAGCTTAGGAAGTATTAATATCTTACATAATAGAATTCCAGTATATTCTGTGAGAATTATAAAGATCCAGATTTCAATTCAGAATTATTTTTAAAACGTTTGAACCAACTGAATTTTTGGCTAGATACAGTTCAGAAAAACGCCACCAGGATTATAGTGAAAGGAGCTACCAAGAACATAAGCCAGAAAAGCTCTGGCAGCTTTGCCAATCTGTATCACTGGAGCAGATTTTAAATATAAAGGTGTGAAACAGAACTGGTGAGTGTGTGATTACCTGAGGTTCAAGGTCTATTTGAAGGACGCTGTACTTAGATGAACCAACGTATTGTGCTATTAGCTTTTAAATCCTACAAAGAAGTGATAATTTTGAAGGGTTTTCTGTATTTGCATTTCTCTTAGTAATTAAGAATGTTTTAACAACTTTTTATATCTTTGGAAAGGAAACAAGAGTTTTTAAAAAGAAGACAGTTCTCATAGAAGATGTAGTGATCAACTAATAACATAAAGCACAATCTACATTGTAGGACAATTTCAACATAAAAAATTTGGTATTTTACTGGGAGCCAAAAGAGTTCAATTAAAATTTTGTCCCTTGCATGACCCAGATACTACTCTATGAATTCTTTTTAAAAGACTAATCCTAGGATGGGTAGACTATGAACTCTTCCATTGTCTTGTGTTTTGGTTCTTCCTCCAAACATTGGTATTCTTCTCTCAGTCTCTCTCCCTGAATCTAATTTACCACTAAAAATATTTTTGTAAAAACCTTAAACAAAAGAAATTGCTTTTTCAAATTCCTATCTTTGATCCAAACAAAAGATGATAAATTTGTTTAAAAATATTATGAATGTTTAATGCACATATTCAAAGTTGTACCAACACTTTCATAAACTATGGTAGAGTCAGCATGTACTTAGATAAAAGATGTAAGGTTATGAGTAAAGGTATGTGGAAAGAACAGTATGCCCTGTTGCCTAATAGTCATGGTTAGAGTTATGGTAATAATATGTTTATTCTTTTACTTACTGCAGACAATACTTGTTTATTGCTTACTCTAGAAAATGGGACACCAGGGATAAGAAGACAAATACAACATAGTTCCTGTCCTCCAGGAATTTTTAACCTAGCCAATCTTTCTTCTCCTAATGGTCATTCTAAAGATTATAACAATAAACTTAAAATTTCCTTCACAGTTTCACAATAATTATTCAAGATGGATGTAGAAAATTATTTTCAAATTTACAAAATAGACTTTCAATTAAGAATCTGGCACATGTGCAAAAAGGAGTACAGATAAGTCTCATCCAGTTCTAGAGGATGTAATATCTATGTAATAAATTTCACAATGCACTAAATTGTCCCTCTGAGCTACATTTAGATGCCGGAAGTTCTCTTTGGTTAATTCTTCACAAAAAAATGAAAACTTTCAAGTGAATAAATTCTTATGTAGCAAGTGTTATGAATAAATTCCACAGGCTGCCCTAATTAATTCTATTTTCTAAACAGAAATTGTTTTTTAAACAAAGACCTAAATAAAAAAAACAATCTTTGAAAATTTCAGTTCATGAGGCTCTATGGTGGTGATACAAATTAGTTTCAATGCCCAACTTTTATACGTGGTATAAATGGAGGAGTGGGAGTCAATAAATTACATGAGAGCATATTTTTCTCATCCCTATTTAATGAAAAAGAAAGGTTATCAATAAATTACATTCTAAAAAATGCACAGTATATTTATTATTCTAGGGAACAAATAGTGTACATGTATTACATTTCTTATTGAGTTATATTCTGAGTTTATATTAAATGAAACTAGCAAATATTTCCTATAACTAATTTACTATTTTGACTGATGACTTTTGAAGTAGAAAGGTGGCTTTGTTTTAAATTTCTAGCATTTTTAGTGGAGTCTATTGTTTTCAAAGTAGTCATTTGAAATGCACCAAACACCCTCCTCCTCCCAGCCACTGCCTCCACCCCTCCCTTCTCCCTTCTCTTCCCTCTTTCTTTCTGGACTATAGTTACGTTTTATCATTCATATGAATGTGTAGGTGATTATATGTTGGTTCTGTAGTAGTATTGATTACATTTCAAAACTATTAAGAATAGAGTACAACACATAAGCAAGTGAAGTGATGGTTACATTAATCAGTTCAATATAAGCATTCCACATTGTCAATCCAGCACATTGTACCCCGTAAATGCATTAATGTACACAGTCATGATTTAACAAAGAAAAGAAACGTAGTTATGTGATGATTTTTGAATGAGAAGCTCACAAGTTACTGTGGTCGTGTATTTTCTTATAGAACACTGGACTATAAAGACTGTACTTTGTTATTTTCAAGGATTCTGAAGTACCCTAAAATGTTTAAGTTGTAAGAAACATGTGTTTCTGAAGTATTTATCTAGATGAAGTTTTCAAAAAATACCAATATTTTATTTGCAAATCTGTTCTGCTATTCTGGTATGGGAAATTCTATCGATCATTTTCACTGCCTGAAATGTTACATAGTCCACGTTGGATTTGTAAAAACCAAGTTTTTATTTATTTATTTTTTTATTTGAGACAAAGCCTCAAGCTGTCACCCTAGATAGAGTGCTGTGGCATCACAGCTCACAGCAACCTCCAATTTCTGGGCTCAAGCGAGTCTCCAGCCTCCGCCTCCCAAGTATCTGGGACTGTAGGCGTCCGCCACAACACCTGGCCATTTTTTGGTTGCAGCCGTCACTGTTGTTTGGCGGGGCCTGGGCTGTATTTGAACCTGCCAGCTCGGGTGTACATGGTTGGCGCCTTAGCCCGTTGAGCTATAGGCGCTGAGCCAAAAAAAAAAAAAAAACAAGTTTTTAAAATGCAGTTTTTTTTCTTCTTCAAGGGAAGGAGGTAGGGAAGGTGATCTTAAGAGAGATGTATTTGATCGGATGCAGTCACACGCCTTTGGCAAACACAGTGCGGTCTTGAGATTATTTTGTACCGCAGTGTATTTTGGTCACCACAGGCCCAGTTGGTATAGTATCATGTTAGAGAAAATATTAATGCGCCTTAGAACAAGAACTAGAAATTGAAATTTGTCAAGAGTAACATTAATAATCTTGTCAAAAGTAACATTAATAATCTTGAGTTATACTAGAGAAAGTCCAAATACTCTTCCATAAGAGTATTTAGAAGATGTAGATGGTTTGTATGTGATATCACTTACGTTGCTCTAAGATCTGTCTTATATTTACATGCATTCCTAAGTTGTCTAGACAAACTTCACAATGCCTAATTGCTTAAGGTTCTATTATTTACAGATGAATTAAAATTATAAAGCATCATTAATAAGAAAATGACCCTTGAAGGATAAAGATGCACCATATCAACTTCTATATTGATAGTATTTAATCTTTAAAAAATCCAGAGAGATGGCTGCCTTAGTTACTAGATATCAGACAAAAGCAAAGAATGTTTTATTTGAGATCCTATTAAACGTATTTTGAGGAGGTCAAGAATTTCAACTGAGAAGTGTCAAAACCATATAGCCTAATATCTTTTCCTTATACATATCAGCATCAAGCTATTTCAACATACAACTACCTTTACTTTAGCAGATATCTTTGTTTTGTGTATATTTTATGTATATGTATAAATACCAGAGCACATGCCTGCATTTATCTTAGCAGATCTATTTATTTAGCAGAGTAGGACATGACTTCTTGCAGCTAGGATGATAAATAAAGGGGTATCTCATGATGTTTTGTGAATCAAAATGTGAAAACTTAATTTATCCTCTGACTATTCTCTGCAGATTGGGGAGTAGCAATTGAGGAAGAGTGATAATAAAATACTTTTCTTTGATTCCCATTAAGTGAAGTAAGATTACCTATTAATTTACCACTGTTCTTCCTAAACTTTTTCTATGACTTCTTTTTATTTCCTTCTGCAAATCTGGGACGGAGGGAAAGGAATAGGAAAGAGGAAGGGGGAAAATCAGTGATAGAACTTCAGAATTAAAAGGAATAGGATAGATTGAATGATATACCACAATTATGAAAAAAAAATAATGTCTGGAGAATTTAAATGATTTACCATGATCCATACATGGGATTCTAATACTAGAAATCAGGAGCTCTAAATTTCAGCCAAAAGGCATTTCTACACACACAACAGATAACACATTTGAGCATGGGAACAGAAAATTTATGTATGTCTGGAAGTATTTTTTGTAAATTATGTCTATTAACTTATCCTATGGCATCTACAGGCCATAGACAGTTGCTGAGCTACTTAAGCCTTTGTCACCACCACAGGTACCTATTATTTTGCAGGCCCCAAATTTGCTCTTCAAGTAAGAAAGTCGTGTATAACTGAGAAGGCAGTCATGAAACATTGTGTAAGCTTGATCCTAGGTCTCTGTGAGATACCATTAGAATGAAGAATTGCTTTCTACCTTCATGGATTAGTCTGGGAGGGCACGCAGAAGCAGCGTGTGTAAGCAGAAGCACTCTGCACAGCTAGGGACCTGAATTCTTCACTATTTAGAATTTCTGGGAAACATCCAGCTTGGCACCCATTTGTGTGTTTGACTGTTCAATGTTGCAGATGTAATATCTGAATCTCAGAGTCCCACATCCAAGGAAAACAAACCCTCACTGGCAATTTCCAATGTAATTAAGGCAATTTGCTGAAATTCTATCACCAAAGCAAAAAAAATGTATCTTATTAGTAGTAACCAGAAACCGTGGAAGATGTAGATTATGAAACACAAACACCACCTTCATTCATCTTTCTCTGACTGTCTAGACTAGCCTAATGCATACAGTCATGCATTCACTTATTCCATTAAAAAAAATCTATTTATTGCCTATTATATACTACACAGTAGGCACCGGAGGATACTCTGTGAACAGGATAAAGCCCCTATGAATTTGTAGTTTAGTATGGAGGACAGACAATAAAGGGGTAAAACTATAACAAAATAGAATTTCCAGTAATGATAGTGCTAATGATAAATTAAGGTAAAATTCTGGGGAATCACTGGGGAGGAGAAGTAGGAAGATGGAACAGAATGAGTGGTCAGGGAAGGTCTCTCCACAGAGGAGCTATGTACGGAGCAGCCATGTAGCAGAAGAGCCTTCCAAAGAGAGACCAGCACAGAAAAGGCGAAGCAGAGCCCCAAGCCCAATATGTTAGAGGCATAGCAAGGGCCTGGAATGGAGTGAGCAGGTGGACTGGTGTGGACACAGGTTGGAGCTGTCATCAGGGGGCACATCACGTAGGTAGAACCGCAGTTCATGTGAAAGAACCTGCCTCAGTCCTCACCTGCTCAGAGCTTTCTCTTTGACGTCTGCAACATCTATAGTGATAGAGAATAGTTACACACTATTTGTTAGTAGCAGTCCCCAATCTTTTTGGCATCAGGGACCAGTTTCATGGAACACAATTTTTCCATGGACTGGGGGGTGGGATGGACAGAGGAAGTACAGTCTGGGGAGGAATCAAGGCCATTATATTTCCACCTCACATCATCAGGCATTAGAGTCTCAAGAAGAGCGGGCAAGCTAGATCCCTCAGTTAGAACTCCTGCGCAGCTAGAACTCTCCCAAGCTAGAACTGCGCAGTTCATGGCAGGGTTCAGGGGCTATGACACTATAATGTCACCACTGATCTTCCAGGAGGAGGTGCTGAGGCGGTGATGCCAGCAATGGAGGGCAACTGTGAATACAGATAGAGTTTTCCCTCACCCGCTGGTGTCACATATTGCTGTGAGGCCCTGGTTCCTAATAGCCACAGACCTAGGGCGGAGCGAAGGTACAGTGGTGAGGTGTACTCAAACCTTCTGAGTAAGGGGTTCGAACACTTGCTTTGGTAAATTCACACACAACGGATGTCTGTGGTGAAGAAGGCAGGTAGGTAGATAATTAAATTAAAGGTAACCGGCTGAATTGTTCCCCCTACAAATACATATGTTCACGTTCTAACCCTCAGCACCTCAGAATATGACTGAATTTTAATACAGAATCTTTAAAGCGGTAATTTAAACAGAGACATTCCGGTGGGCCCTCATCTGGCCTGACAGGTGTTATCATAAGAAGAGGAGGCAGGACACGGGCAGAGAGAGGGAAGACCTCGCGAAGGCACCCGGGGAAGATGAACAAGGAGGCGAGGAGAGAGCCTGGGGAGGAACCGTCACTGCCAACACCTTCATCTCGGAACGACGCTTCCAGAAGGGGGAGGAAAAAATTCTATTGTTTGACCCAGCAAACAAAAGAATTGTTCAGTAATGACAGCTGAAACATACACATAGGTCAGAGGGTAGAGGTGCCAGGCCCTGACGTGACCATGTGATCCTGCCCACCCTGGGTGGTTCCCTCCCATGTTGAATGGAGCTGATCTGTGTAACAAATAGAAAACACCGATGCCTGGTTTTCTCCTGGATAACCGGCTCTGGGAAAAGGCAACTGCTATGTTGTAAGGAAAGGGCCTTATAAAGAGGTTCATGTGGGTAAGGAACTGAGACCCCCTGCCAATAGTCGGGTCAGGAGTGGGTCACCTTGGAAGCACCGACATCAGCTTGTTTGGAGACCTTGAGGCCTAACTTTACAGCAAACTCCTCCCACGTTTCTGACCCATAGAGATTGTTACATAATAATTGTGCACCCTTGTTGTAAATCACTCTGTCTAGGGGCAATTCGATACATAGAAATAGATAAGTAATATAATAATGTAAAAGAAAAGGACCTCAACAGGATAGCTACATTTCTCCTGGTAATCTGAAAATAGGTCAACAGGATTTTATTCAGTCTGAATTAAAGAAAAAGACTTTTGAGCTTCACTGCAAAGAGAAACCCCAAGCTTAGAATGACATTTAAAGCCCTAACTGAATGTTTGGCTAGAAGGTCTTTGAAAATTTGACTTCTTGCAAACTCTAGAAGTCTTTCTAATGCTAATAATAACACCTACAAATTGTTTAACTGTAGTTTCAAACACATTGTCTCAGAAATGACCTCATTTAATTTAATGTGGAAGATGGCAGTTTTCTAGAATTTGCATAGTTATTTTTCAAAAATTAGCAAGGCTGTTCCTCACAGAATGATGTATAAGATAATGGTTTTGTTTTTATGGTGCGGATAATGCCTTTGCAAAGTAAAAGAAAATTCATTCCCATCTTAATATACCTTTTAATTTTGTACACACTACATATACCAAGAATTAAACAATTGAAAATATTTGCATACAATTAAAGTAGATATCGACCGGAATACGAATATTTGGTACTGAAACTTTACCTTAATTACCAAATTGTAATTTGGAGACAGATGGAATGTCATTTGGCTATACATGATCATTACAGCTACTACAAAATAAAAACGAAGCATCAAATCTTTAATATCACATGGATCTGGCATTCTCCTTTTGAATTTTAAAGGAAGAAAACACAATTCATTTGATTTAAAAAGGACGTTATTTCTTGTTTTTGCTAGATTCGTTAGTTCATTTGTCCCGTGCTATTGTTAGGTAAAGAAAGTACTGAATGTCAAAGGCAGAACAGTCCAATGAAGATTCTGGATTGCCCTTTTCATGTTCTGCTTTCAAGTGTGACCCTAGTAGGAGTCTGGGGCTTGCTTTAGGTCACTCCTGGATGGAGGCAAAGGCCAACAGGGGATGCAAACCTCATGAAAGGAAGATGACCTCTTCCTTCTTCCAATGTAATGGTGTCATAGGGACTGGAAATTTAGCTCATCATAGCACCAGAGCATAAGAGGACACCTGAGATACAAAGTTGAGTGTGACCAGGAAGGCAGAAGGGCGCAAGTTAAAGAAGGTGTGCCTTGGCACTGAGTCCTACTTATAAATGCTTTAGAATAGGTATCAGAGAATGAGCAGGGTAAAGAAACAAACACAACATTCTCGTCGTGAATGCAACAGAAGCTGGGTGGTAGAACATTGATTTGCGTTGGGGTCATAGCTGCTTCAGTGTAACTGCCGATTCTACCATTTACTAATCAATTATGTGACCTTGTCAGCTTGTGCAGGTGGTGCAACAAAATACCGAGTACGACCTGGACTGAAGTGAAACAGGTGCCTGCCCATTGCCAGAGAGGAAGCTCAGATTCCATCTAGTTGCTATGCCCTTTTCCTTCTTCGAATCTGCCCAATTTCATATCCACATCTGCTTGACATCTTTCTCTCCCAAGCTAGCTTTCATTTTTTATTTGTAAAAGAGACAGCTTATAGCTAACAGGCATCTTTTCAAGTCCCAAAGAAATATGAGGCCTTTAGAATACTATGAGTTCAATTCCTTGAAGGGACTAATATAAATGTGACATTGAAGTAATCTGATTTTAAAATCTATTATTCAAATGGAAATGCATTTGTATATATAACATGTGTATTAGTTTCCTATTTCTGATGTAACAAATAGCTATCAACGTAGTACCTCAAAGAAAAACAAATTTATTCACTTGTAATTCTGGAGGTCCAAAGTCCCAAAATGCATAGGCAGAGCTGCATAGGAAGGCTGGAGGGATGGATGTCTTGATGGATGTCCCTTCTGCCTCCCTCTTATAAGAGAGTGCTTATAAGGACTCTCATATCATCAAGATACCCAGATAATCCAGGATAATCTACCCATCTCAAGATCCTTAACTTATACACATCTGTGAAATACCTTTTGCCGTGTAAAGTAACATATGGGCTCCAGGGGTCAAGATCTGCACACTTGTGATGGGTCCCTTACTCAGCCTACTTCAGTCTGGACCTCACACGTATATGTCGAGTGGCTGCCGTATTCCATAGAAGGACACCACGTTATTTCCTGTGTCACTCTTGGGAAATGTAGTTAGGTGATACTAGTTAACTCGTGGCTCTGAAACAAGGTAAAAATTGAGGGTAATGAACAGTATTTTCTTTCTGTCTTGCCACAAATACTTTTGTGATATGAGCGACGTGAGGCCTGCCTTTCAGATGTGAAGGAAAGACAACTCAGAAGCCAAATGGGCTACATGCTTAGAGATACGGGGTTGGGAAACTGCAGCAAGACATTTGCAATCCTGGCATCGTGGAGGCTTGCCTGCAGGCTTGGAGTGCTCCTCGGTTCATGTCTGATCGAGAACCGCACTGCCTTGAGATACATGCAGACCAGGGCCCTAACTTAATATCAAGCATGAGCAATCTGGATCAAGTCCATGTTGCAAGCACAGAATCTGAGGCAGAAGTGGTTCTGCTGCAGAACAGGCCTACGAGCACTTTTGTATTCACTTCCTTAAAACTGCCTGTCTCAATTGTCAGAAAGAATTATCAGGGCTGACTTGTGGTCAGGAGCCCTCACTCTGCCTCTTCCAGAACAAACTATTCCATGAACAAAGAATCACCTCTTCTATTGACAGCATGGCGCTTGGTGTTTGTCAGTAGAACTCGATTCTTTTAATTTTCAGACTCTGATCGTCTGAAACTACACACTGAGCCTCACTGAACCTGAGGAGTCTGAAACTGTTATCAGCCACTGAAAAACTGGTTTATTATTATATTTTTACTCATTAAGTCATTCATTTGCTCATTATCCATTTCCTGGCAGTGCACTCTTTAGTTTAGCTTTAACTAAGATATTTTAAGCATGTCCTAAGGGCCAAACACTGTGGTAGGTACCTCGATCACATACAAAGATGAATTAAACATTATTCTTGCTTTTCAAGAGCTAATAATTTTTTAAGGGCACATAACAAATTTAGGAATTATCCCAAATCTAGGCAGTAGAGAAACTGATATTTATTTCATTAAATTTCAAATAATGTTTGTATTCCCACCAGCAGTGCAGAAGTGTTCCCTTTTCCCTTGTCCACGCCAACATCTGTAGTTTTGGAATTTTGTTATGTGGGCCATTCTTACTGGAGATAGATGATACTCAAAGTGGTTTTGATTGGCATTTCCTATGATTAAAGATGATGAGCATTTTTTCATGTGTCTGTAGGCCGTCTTCTTCAGAGAAGCTTCTTTTCAAGTCTCTTGCCTACTAACATTAACCAGGTTGATGTAAGCATTCCAAATTGTATATAAAATCAGCATGTTATACCACATAAATGCATTAATGTACACAGTGATGATTTAATAAAAAAAATTTTTTTTTTGAGACAGAGCCTCAAACTCTCACCCTGCATACAGTGCTGTGGCATCATAGCTCACAGCAACCTCCAATTCCTGGGCTCAAGCGAGTCTCTTCCCTCTGCCTCCCAAGTCGCTGGAACTACAGGCGCCCGCCACAACACCTGGCCATTTTTTGGTTGCAACCATCATTGTTGTTTGGGGGTCCCGGCTGG
>CAUYON010119913.1:0-31422 GCA_963573935.1 Arctocebus calabarensis
AAGAAAATGCCATGAAGGCTAACTGTAACAGTACGATCAAAACATTTCTGAATGTATATGAATCGTGCCCTATGATTGCACCAATGTACAGAATTATGATTCAATAAAATTATAAAAAAATAAAATAAAATAAAATAAAATTGCAGGAGAAGTAACTCTGAGAACACTGCAGACTTGAAGACTCTTCAGGCTTCCTGAGAGTAAACGCAGTAGGTCTCCCACATCTGAGATTCCAATTCTAAAGTTACTCTGGGTTTCAGAACAGGCACGGAGGAACTCTAGGGCCTGTCTCCTTCACTGTCCTGTACTTTGTCTGTAATGTATTCTGAAGATCACTCTCCTTGACATCACTCGACTAAATCAAGCATAGAAATGCCACTCAGGAATCAGAGCCACTAGGTAGTCTGCATGCATTTTACAGTGGGGAGAACAGAGGGGAGAGCCCTGGCGGGGTGAGCTTGCTAATGAAGCACGACCTTTAACCCCTGACGAGGGACTGTGCAAACCACATCCCGAAGAGCATGACCTGCCTGGAGGTTAGCACCCACAGCTCCCAGCACGTCTCAACAGCAAACTTATCCAAATTAAGCCTTAAATTCTCTTAGTATCAATATTGGATAAACCAAATGTAGCATGCGAATATGCAAATCTTATCTTTGAAAGAAAAAATAATCTTTCTCCAATTAGGTATATTTGTAAAATAAAGTAAAAATATATATGCTTCATGTAACATTATGTTACTGAATGAGAAGCTCTGGAGTCAAATTATGTAATACCTTCTAGGGAATTCTTGTTCTGTGTGTTTTGTTTTGTGGTTTTTTAGAGCTTCATATCAGCCAACATAATAATTGTACATTTCCAAACTGATTTGGAGGCTGACAGATTTAGTTTCTCAAAGGAAGGCCCTATAAAACAAATATTCATTGAGCATCAACTCTAGACTTTGAGCCTTTCCTGAGGGACATGGGAACAAAGGACATGGTTTTAATCTCAATGAGTCAACGGAACAGGTATAGGAATAAGATTCACTAATAAAGCAAAATTTAAACAATAGTTTCTGGATTATTTATGGCAAGAATTTGGAATTTTATTTCACAAATAAAAATATAGGCCACCCAGTTACATTTTTAATTCCAAATAGATCATGAATCATTTTTTATTTTTTTAGTATACACACACTCCAAATATTACATGGAACATACGTATGCTAAAATATTACCTGTTGTTAATCTGGAACTTAAATTTAACCAGAGTATTTAGTATTTTATCTGACAAGCCTACCAAAGCACAAATTTTATACAACTGCTTAATATAAATTAGAATTAAAGGGAGATATCTTCTATACAATAGTGATTGATAGAAAAAGAAGAAAGAAATGCGAGATCCATTCAGATCATAAAGAGATTAATTTAGGCTAATAAAAATGGATTAAAAATTGGTGGATATGAAACTAAATCTATATTAAACTCTGGAGCTGGAATTCCTACTTGACATGGTAGCCAAAATTCTGTTGTCAAAAGAACTGAGCACATTCATGTGGAGGAGAATTCAGAATGCTCTGCCCCACCCCAGGTTCTCCAAGAGAGTCTTTGATGTCTAGTCAACATGGCAGCTTTCCCAGGACATCCTGCAACTTCAACCTGCTCAATTTAGTAAAATTGCCTGTTTCTAAGTGAATGAGTCACCACAAATCAAAAAAAAGTTGTAAATAGTATGGAGACAACAAAATAATCAAAACCCTAACATTTGGGGGTAATCTATTAGTGTCATTTATTCATTAATTTATTTTTAAAATGTTAACATTGTTTTTGAGATTGATTTCAGGCTTTCACTTTTAATTTGGAAGGTGTAAGAGAATTTGATTATGTGGGTTAACTGTATTCATAGTGAAAGAAGTCTGATAAAACTTGCCAGATTGAGAAGCTGATAAAACTGCCCTTACCAGTTTTAGTCATGAAATTTATAAGAGTTACTTAAAACTGAGGGAGACTTTGCTTGTTAGGTTCTCATGACTGTCTGTGAGACATTCGAAATGCTTTGAAAAATTTGAATATATTAAGTCCAGAATGTTGTCTCAGCATGTTCAGGAGAATAATATCTAAATTTGTAAATGAGACTTGCTTCTGAGAAATTTTAACCTGTTATATTTGAGAAATTAAGAATGTCTCAAAGAATAAGTGAAAAGTATTTTAGTTTCTTTATGAAAACTTGATTATATGTGAATGGAACAAAATGTGAATAAGTTAAAATTAAATACTAATATTAATACATTAAAATGCATTAAATTAAAATAATATGTTGAACTTAAAGCTTAAGGTCATTGAGGTTACAATTTAAATATATTGAATGTAATTTACACATAAGCAATTTTAATGATTCTTTCTGTGAAGATTAAAACCTTAAGTGATAAAAACATATGTTTCAGAAATTATTTATATTCCCAGGAGTCTTCACACTCAACTGGTTCTACAATATTTTGAAAACAAATCTAGTCAGAGCCCAGGGAGTTAGGAGATACTCCTAACCCTCCAATTAACATTTTAGTTTTTTTAATATTCAGAAGAATTAATATGGAATAAATTAGACTTAATACTGTAGTAATAAAACTTTTTAAGTTCAACTGTTTCCAATGAATTCTTTATTGTATATAACTATTTTAATGATGTTCCAGGAACATTATAAGCTATAGAGTTGTAAACGAGTATCATATTTGTGCCATAGAAAGAAAAATTAATACATGACTTTTGCGGATAAACTTCCAAGTCTTGAGATTCTTTAAGTTTTATTTTAACTAATAAATAATTATTGTACATATTTATGGAGTATAGTGGGATGTTTTGATACATGTATACATTGTGAGATGATCAAATCAGGTTAATTAGCCTCCTCATCATCTCATATCGTTATCACTTCTTTATAGTGAGAAAATTCTTTGAAGCCCCAACAGCAACTTATCACTTTCTAGACAAAGGGCCAGCATTGACATTGACTTTTCTCTTTGAGTTAGAATCATGGAAGAATGCAGAATCAGGGCATTGGGGATATTTGTATGTGTAGAGGAAAGATTATAAAGTTACATTAATTATGGAGAATTTATCCAATGGAAATTAGAGCTATTGATGCTGATGTATTTATTAATATGAAAAGGTCTTTATAATACATTATGGAGTGAAAATAATGGCTTTCAAAACTGTGTGTAGCATAACCCATTTTGTATTTTAAAACAGATCTGCACATCAAAATTATCAGGAAGGCATATTCTGAAATAATTATAACTGTTACCTCTGTGTGGTGAGATTTTTGGTGATTTTATTTTCTTTTATCTACTGATTTGTTTTTTTCCTAACTTGATCCTCAAATTAAACATATAGACCAATTTAAATTTTAAACATAAATTTAAATACTACAACAAGTTAGTGTGTGTGATGCTGTAACCACAAACCCTGGCCTTGAATTTCATTAGATACTGACCTCTCTAATCAATACAGAAAACTTAACATTTGAATGAATTTCTACAAAGTCTTGTATTCTGTTCATCATTTTTAAAAAATTTATTCTTAATTATAATTTTATTTTTATTGACAGTATAATTGCACATATTTATGGGATACAATGTGATGTTTCAGAGCTATATGCAATCAGTGTATCTATCATTCATCATTTGTTTGTGGTGAGAACATTCAAAGGCCTCTCTTCTGGCTGTTTTGAAATATACAATATTATATTGTTAACCATGACTGCCCTAATGTGCAATAGAAAGACCAGGGCTTATTTCTCTGGACTGTAATTTGGACCCATGGAGCAATCCTCTTTCCTTTTCTACCACTTCCCACTCCCTCTCTGTTCCTGGCTGCCTCGAAAAACTGCCATTCTACTTACTCTGTGCTTGTGTGAGTTCTGCTTCTCTAGATTCCACACAGAAGTGAGGTCCTAACATTTGTCTCTCTGTGCCTGGCTGATCTCACCTAACATAAAGTCCTCTAGGTTTATCTGTGTTGTTGAAAATCACTAAGATTAACTGGGAAGCAGCTTCAAATTATAGATTCCCAGGCCCCTTTCCCATTGTTTCAATAATCTAGATGAGTGGGTAGGAATCTGAAATCTCAAAAGTCTCTCTCCAGTTCATTCTAACAATTAGCCAGGGGCTATGTCTTGTGTTGTTCTAAAACTTCAAAGTGACCATTTAAAAGATTGTCCTTTTAAAAAGAAATCATATCCTAATAAAGACCTAAAGAGGTGCCTTTTTTAATGCCCACTTTAAAAAATGCCTATTAAAATGCACATTTTATTAATAAGAAGAGCCATATAATTTTGCTTTGACAAGTCAGAGGATCACATACGTATATATGTAAAATAATGGATATTTATCTTATGCTTTCAGGCATTAGAGGAAAGACCTTATGGTCTTTAAATAAATGTTATAAAATTCTCTTGACCCTTCTCCTCTATTATTTCCCCCAAACTTAGAAAATATTTGGAAATTTACTGTTTATTTCATGATATTATTTCAGCAGGTTTCCTTCTTTCTAGGTAACACAAAAGACCTATCCACAAAGGCTACCTCTCTAATCTCATCTGTTTCTTACCAAAACACACAGAGGACAAAGTAGAAGGAAGTCATTTCCACATAAAGAGGTCCAGAGCAAAGGAAAACATATTTCATAGCATAACTAACTCTCAAAGTAAATATTGTGCAATATTTACTTACTAGGACAAGAAAATACTTGTGGCAATAGGCAACACCAGGAGAACCTGGTGAATCTGCAATCTAGCATCTTGGTCCTAATATTTTAGAAATGTGTTTGTTTTGCTTTCAATGCCAAATTGGTAGCATCAGCCTCATTTCAGTTTTTATAACTGGAAAATGGATGAGTGCTTTGGGGCAGCTGAGCGGATTTCTTTTTGAATTGAAAACAGATCCACTTTAAACTGGAAAATAATTAGAAACTTCAATGCTCACATTATTGCCTGGCTCGGTGGCTCATGTCTATAATCCCAGCACTCTGGGAGGCTGAGGCTGCTGGATTGCCTGAATTCAGGAGTCTGAGACCACCTGAGCAAAGGAAGACCCCATTTCTACTAAAAATAGAAAAACTAGCAGGGTACTGTAGTGGGCCCCTATAGTCCCAGCTGCTTGGGAAGCAAGGGAATCACTTAAGCCAAAGAGTATGAGGTTGCTGTGAGCTATGACACCATGGCATTTAACCCCAGGGCGACTGAGTGAGCCTCTTTCTCAAAACCAAAAAACAAACAAACATTCCCTCACATTATCCTATCCTATGACCCTGGAAGACTTTTCCACTGAAAACCACTAAAAGCGTCAGCATGAATGTTTTATAAACACACGCACCCACCCACAAGCAGATTCTCTGATATGCGCCAGCAAATTATTAAAATACATTCAGAGGTGAAAAATTAAGTCAGGGGAAAAACACAGAGCAGAAACCTATCTTCACTTGGGGGACCTTCTGGCTTTACCAAACCTAGAAAACATGAACTATAGTTTTACATTTCCTCTTGGGGAGCAGAAAATCAACTAAATTTCAGGATTATGCAAAGTAAGTCTGTCAGTAGAGGAGATATAAAGAATAAACTAGAAAGAAATTTATGCTTTCTTTCAAATAAGAAAATCCCTGCCTCAGTGCTCAGTGAAAGGAAGAAAGGCATTTCCTTTGAAAAATATTAATAATAATCCGACATTCAGAGATACTATAGCCCATTTGTCATATCACCTAGGTGGCCTGAGAAGCCTCAGATAGGGAATTAAGTTGGAAGAAGCCTCCAATTAGTGGTCACCAAGGCAGAAGACGGTATGCCCACCTCCAATGCAGACTTCAAATAATTCCCATAAGGATTAAACAAATTTAAAATTAGGGTCAAAATCACAGAACTCAAGGAAATAAGATACCATGACTGAGAGAAACCACAAATAGCATTATTAGACCCATAAAGATTACCTTTCATGAAAGACTATCCATATGGGAATTATTAGACCATAATTATAAAATGTATATCTTTATTATGCTTAAAAATATGACAGGATTGAAAATAAGAGCAAATTGCCAGAAATCATTTCTTAAAATAGCCAAGCTAACTAAAAAGAAATCTAAATAGAACTTCTAAAAATAAAAATGTAATAATTAATATTTAAAGCGCAAAAAATTTGATAACGGATAAAAATAGGTAAATACTTGATGAATAAATGGGGATAAACTGATTGTCTAGAATGTAATCCCCAAAGATAAATAGATGGGAAATATAAAAAAAAGGCAAAAGACATGGAGGATATAGCAAAAACATCTACTATTTCTAAACAGAATTATAGAAATATAGGAGAAAGAAAATTGAGTGGAAATAATATTTGATTTGATGAAACATTTCAGAACTACTTAAAGCCACCAACCTCAGATTCAGGAAATTAAATAGAGTCCAAAAAAAGAAAAATAAAAAGAAATCCATAGATGGATATCTTATGGTCACTAAATGTGTGAGTAAAACTAAACAAATACTCATGTGCTAGGTAATAATAACACCACTGACAACGTTGTGAAGAATTTTAAGTGATTAAATTCTGAGTTTCATTAAGCATGTTAAAATGTTAGTGTTATTTATAAAAATATAGAAATAGAGTATGTAACTTCCAGTGAAGATGAGAAAGAAAAGATGTAATGAGAAAAATCAAACCAGGAAGTGAGAGGCCAGAAGGAAAGAAATAGAAACACCAAAAAAGGCAGAAAATGAACCATGTTAGTCCATTGAGAAGCAGATGCCCAAATTGGGCAAGTGTTTTAGGGGGGAAAAATGTCTGTGTAACATAAACGAGAGGTAGCAAAACATGGCGAGATGACTCATCATGCCTGTTTGACACCTACAATCAGAGGAGAAAAGAAAAAAATTGAGGAAAAGTCCCAGGCTGACGTGCAGTTAGAAAAAAATTTGGCTAGGTCAATGAGAAGTCTTTGGTGTAAATTTCCCAGTTGCTAAATCCTGTGTCTCCGAGAAACGTTAGCTCCTCATCACACTCAGTCACTGTGTGGGAATAGCTTTGAAGCAGTGCAGCTTCTAGAAACATGAGAGTGGTCATCAGTCACTTTAATGTTAAGTCTTTCAATTCATCAGGTCTAATTATATACTTGAATGCATCAAATAATTTTTTGAAATATACATAAAATTTGGTAGAACTACAATAAATGTCGATATGTCTACCTGCATACTGGAATATTTATTTCAAAATGTCCCTGTTATTGATGAATTCAGACGAAACATTTAATCTGTAAAAATTATAATAGATTTGAAAAAGACAAAACAGAATAAAAACTACATAAAGACAATGTACAGAAATGAACTCATTTTTCAAAGTAACATATAAAATCAAAAGTTAATAGTAGAGTGCTAAAAAAATACTTTGAATTGAATTATTATGGAAAGCACATGTGTTGGAGTTGAAGATCTACCAAAATTGGCATAAAGACAGAAATGTTGCCCCTATATTTTATTAGAAAATATGAAAGGATAGAGATCAATAATCTAAACATCCAAATTAGAAAATAAGTTCAAAATTTAAAAGGAAAGAAATATTGAGCATCGGATATTAATAAACATAAAATAGAATAGATGATCAGCCAAACCGAAATGTAAGATCTTTGAAAAGATTGATAAAATTGACAAATTATTTTCAAAATTGATTTTTAGGAAGGAAAAATGGCACAAATGAAAAAAATCAGAAAAACAAAAGGGGCTAGGCAGTAGTAGAAATATAACATGATATTATAATAATATCATGCCAGTACATTTTAAAAACTTTTAAAATTTTTTGAATTTTTATAAACTTATAATTGTTCATTATGATAGAAAACTTGTACAGCTTAAAGAAATGAAAGAAGTAGAAAAAGTACTTTTCATGAAAGAATTTTCTGGCCAGAAAACCTACAAATAAATCTACAAGATGTGTAAAATCTTTTTTTTTTTTTTTTTTTTTTGAGACAGAGTCTCACTTATGTCACCCTTGGTAGAGTGCTGCAGCATCACAGCTCACAGCAACCTCAAATGCTTGGGCTTAAGAGGTTCTCTTGCCTCAGCCTCCCAAGTAGCTGGGACTACAGGTGCCCTCCACAACATCTGTTTTTTGTTGCATTTGTGAATGCTGATTTTAGCTGGCCTGGGCTGGGTTTGAACCCTCCAGTCTCAGTGTATGTGGCCAATGCCCTAGCCACTGAGCTACAGGCACTGCCCTGTAAAATCTTTATGTAAGGGAAATTACAAAACACCATTGCAAGATATTACTAAAAGATCTACATAAATGAAGAAATACAACTGGTTTATAGATGGAAAGCTTCAGTATGTTCAATATGAATCCAATGTATTTGCAGACAACAAAATCAATCAATTTTGATATTATTTTGAGAAACAAAGCAAGTTTTTACTACCCAAATAATATTTACATTTACACAAAGTTGAAGTGAGTGCACCATTTAGGCCCATGAATTTAATATATAATGAAGAGCAATGAAATAACATATAGGAACGTGGTTGTTTTGCCTTTTCAGAATGTCATAATGGAATGACGCAATGTGTGATATGTTTAGACTAGCTCTTTTTCACGTAGCAATATGCGTTCTAGATTCATAAATGTTTTTGTGTGGCTTGTAGCTCATTTTTTTTTTTTATCACTGAGTAAGTTTCCATTGTATGAACGTGGCTGTTATTCCATTCACCTATTGAGCGATACTGTTGTTGCTTCCAGTTTCTGCTGATTATAAGTAAAGTTCCTGTAAGCTTTTGCATGCAGGTTTTCGCATCAGTTAGGTATATACCTAAGAGGACATTAACAGGCCTATATGGGACGACTGTGATTAGCTTTGTCAAGAAACTTCCAAACTGTCTTACCAAATGTCTGCATCATTTTCTATTCCCATCAGCATGAGTAAGTGTTCCCATTGCTCCACGTCTTCATTAGCAATTGATACTGTCTAGGCTTTTTAAAAACTCAGGTTAGTATGTCTTATTATCTCACTGGCATTTTAATTTGCATTATAATGACAAGTTGCAGAAGACAAATGCCTGTGGCTTGTCTTCATTCTCTTAATAGATTTAGTGGAGAAGTTTTTAAATTTAATAATATCCAAATTAACATTTTTTTCATCTATCATGCTTTTGATGTTATATCTAAAACTCTACATCAAACGCAAGTTACCAAGGTTTCTTCCTATTTCCTATTTGACGTTTTATACTTTTAAGCTATATATTTAAGTCTAAGATCCACATGAGTCATTTTTTGTGCAAAGTATAAGGTTCGGGTCTAGGTCCTTTTTTATGCAAATGCATCTCCAATTGCTCCTGCAAAAAATTCTTTAACGAATTGCCTATCAAACATCAGTTTATTATATAGTGTGGTTCTATTTTGGAGCTGTCTGTTTTAGTCCATTTTTCTGTGTTTCTGTTATTCATCAATACTACATCTTAACTACCATACCTTTTCATAAGCCTTGAAATTAGGGATTATAAGTACTTCACCTTTGTTCTTTATCAGGGCATAGAAGTGAACATTCTTCAGGGTTGTGATTATTTCTAATGGCAAAGATAAGCCATGAGACCAAGGAAGGTGACAAAAATGACTTCAAACTAACAGTAATTTGTTAGTTACTATACTTAGATGGTAAGTAGGTATTCCTCGTACTCTATGTATTTTTTTATAAGTATTTATTTGTATCATTTTAGCATTCCAGCACATAAATGAAAATCATTTCAGCTAGAATGCCACTGTGAACATCTCTCTCAACTTCGATCGTGTAAAAGAACCCATACCCTTGTAGAGGGAGAAAGTGGAACCTGGTAGTATGAAAGCCTTCTGTGCTCACTCGTGGAGCTTACGAACACTGAAATCTCATTAACTATGGAGCTCAAAGATGGCTACCAGTTTAAAACAATTATATTTTAAAATTCATCACTTCATATGGTTTTGCAGCAGGAAAAATTAAATCTGTGTGACAATTTTGAACAAAAACTGGAAGAGTGGCCAGTTAAGAAAAGTGACATTGGCATTTAGTTCATAATAATAATCTGAATGTATTACTCTCCTTTTTCAGTGCTACCCATTGTATAGTAAATAAAGTCATGCTCTTTATCACATTAATATTAATGTTACTCATAAACTCATGTTAAAAATTAATAACATTAAGTGTTTACTATGTTCCAAGTTCCTTTCACAGTGCTACATGTAGCTCATTTTATCCTCACAGAAAGCCTATGAAGTATTATCAGCTTTTTAGCAATTAGAAAAGTAGGGCAGTTCTTTGAATCTAGGAGACTTGTATTCTGCTTTCTAAATGTATTTATAAATGCATGATGTTGGCAATGATAATAAATATTCTGTTTATATCTATTTCCTAAATACCATTGGTCAATGCTGTGAGACTAAAGGCAATGATGATGTATATGTGTAGACTTTTCACTCAAGCAAATCAAACTTCTAAGACAAAGTAATGAAGTAAACTCACATGGATTAACTAAACATTATTGAAGACAGAAAATTCTACCCATATTCTTTGAGGCATATTATTGTGCACAGGTGTTTTCAGAATTTAGAAAATGAAGCAAAAATAAAACTTAATTGTGAATTTGGGAGGGCATTAGTCTTCAGGAGCTGAACATTTCTTGGAATTAAGGAATATGTTTTAGTTACCTTGCTACTGTTTAGCAAGAAGGCCATTATTTTGGACTGAGCTCCTGCATGAGGCCCCAACAGACCAGACCAAACCAAAATGGTATCCTTGAGCTAAATGTCACGTAATCAAATTGGAGCTATGAGAAAGCAGATAGATGCCAAAGAAGACCAGTCTTTTCTGAAAACAGGAATAAATTCTAGTCTACCTGAGTTATCTTAAGAAGGAAATCTCCTTTGCTTTAACTTTCCCAAAACGTAGCCTGAAGTAAATTATCATTAATCAATCCATTTTTTTTCTCTTGTTTTGTCTCCTGGTTCCCACTTTGCAAAGCTCACTATTCTGATATTGCCCAGAAAAAAATTGCCTTCTATTTTGTAGAAGGAAAGTGGCTTCATTTGTAATTATTAATAAAACTCATTTAGATCTATAATTAGATTGGTTGTAATTTTGTCTTGTGATACTATCTTGTCTTCACTTTGCACAGAATTACAAAGAAAAAATTCTTTGAAGAATTGGATTTTAGTTGGTGCTTAGCAAGAGTTAACTTTCTTTTATAGAAGAAAAAGACCTACTAAAAGTAATAGAGGAGAAATATGATGCTAGAACACTGGAATAAAATGTAATATGTGACCTGTATGATCTCATCATATCCTTTCCCTGGTTCATTAATTAAATGTTTATCCTGGCCTCTGTGAAACTGTCATTTCTTAAGGTTAGAGGCCACATCTTTTGCCTACTACAGCACTACCTAAAGTACTCCTTGCAAGTTAGAATCCAATATTGACTGCCCTTATGGAGATTCAACATTCCTTTCTCTTTCCTTATTGCTTTTATTCCTGAGGAATGCATTGCTTCACAGAAGACCAACACATGAAATCAGATACCTTCTCATTTATATTATTCTATTTACACTTTTTTCTAGTTTCATGAGAACATACAAGAATATCTCAAGAAAATCATCCATCCATGAAATATTGGGAAATTACTGCATGAAACATTGAAGAGAGTCACGATAATATTTGTAAAGTTTCCCACACACACACACCAAAGGCGTAGCTGCCATACTCCAATAAAAGGACTGAGGCTCTTTGGAGAAGCATTTAATTCCAGGATCGACCCTTGGAAAATATGACTCTGGAGTATATTTCAGTGCTAAGAAGACACATTAGGAAAAGAAAAATGAGAATACATTGAAAGGTATAGGAGCCACCTTGCAAAAGTTCCAAATGGCCACAGCTGGAACCATCAAGCAATGATATAAATTTTAACAGTATTGGATTTCAACTTAATAACAAATCATCCATGAACAAGTGAATGAATAAATAAATAAATGTGTTAAAAGGGCAACACTTGGAATTTTAATGGGTATTCCATTTTAATGGGTATTCTGTAGCTTTGGATAGTATAGAGATTTTAACAATGCTGATTATTCCAAGACATGAGCATAATACATTCTTCTATCTATTAATATCCTCTGCAATTTCTTTTCTCAGTGTTTTGTAGTTTTCTCTGTAGAGATTCTTCACATCTTTGTTAAATACATTCCAAGGTATTTCATTTTCCCTGATGACACTGTGAAGGGCTTTGATCTGGTTCTCAGCTTGACTGTGTTTGGCATAAATGAAGGCTACTGATTTGTGTACATTGATTATAAAACCTGAGACATTCCTGTATTCCTTTTATTAATTCTGGGAGTCTTGCAATTGATCTTTGGGTTTTTTTCATAAGTATCAATCACATAATCAGTAAAGAGGGATAATTTGTCCTCTTTTGTTCCAGTTGGGTTACCCTTGATATCATCCTCTTGATTAGGACTTCCAGCACTATGTTGAATAGTCATGGTGACAGTGGACATTCTTGTGTGGTTCTAGTTCTAAGCAGGAATGCTTTCAGTTTTCATATGTTCAACATGATGTTGGCTGTGAGTTTGTTGTAGATGGCTTCTATCAGTTTAAGTAATGTCCCATCTATGTTAATTTTCTTAAGTGTTAGAAAAAAAGGATGATGAATTTTATCAAATGCTTTTTCTGTGTCTCTTGAGAAGATCATATTGTCTTTGTTTTTACTACTGTTTGTATACTGAATTCTGTTTATAGATTTGCATATGTTGAACCAGCTTTACATCCCTGTAATGATGCCCACCTGATCATAATAAATTTTTTTTGATAGGCAGCTGAATTCGGTTCATTGAGATTTTATTGAGTATTTTTGCATTAATGTCCTTTAATCATATTGGTCTGTAGTTTTCTTCTTTGTTTTGTTCTTTCCTGGTTTTGGTATCAAGGTGATATTTGCTTTATAGAAGGAGTTGGAGAGGCTTTCATTCGTCTCAATGTTTTGGAATAGATCCTAAAATATGGGTACAAGCTCTTTGTTGAAGGTTTGGGAGAATTCTGGTGTGAAACTATCTGATTCAGGATTTTTTTTGTTGTTGTTGAAAGATTTTTATTTCAATTTCAGTGCCTGATATTGATCTGTTCAAGAGTTCTATTTCTTCCTGGTTGAGTCTAGGGAGGAAGTGTCATTCTATTTATTTGTCCATTTCCTCCACATTTTCTAATTTCTGGGCATAAATATTTTTTGTAGTATTTGGTCATGATATTTTGTATTTTTGTGGTATCTGTTGTTATTTACCCTTAAAAATTTCTGATAAAGATTTTTATAGACCTTACTTTTCTTTTTCTGGTTAATCTGGCCAAGGGTATGTTGACTTTATTTATTTTTTCAAAGAACCAACATTTTGTTTCTTTAATCTCCTGAATGGTTTTCTCACTCTCAATTTCATTTAGTTCTATTCTGATTGGGTTATTTCTTTTCTTCTTCTGGGTTTCAAATAGGATGGCTCTTCCTTTTCTAATTCCTTAAGATAATTCATTAGATTGTTGATTTGTGCTCTTTCTAATTTCTGAATATAGACATTTAATGAAATGAATTTTCCTATTAGGACTGCTTTTGTAGTATCTCACAGATTTTAATAGCTTGTAACCCCACTGTCATTTTGTTCTATGAATCTAATTATTTCCTTCTTTATCTCCTCCTTACCCAGATATTGTTCAGCAATAGTTTGTTTAGTTTCCATAACTTTGTGTGGGGATGAATGTTTCAGTTGAAATTGAATTCTACTTTAATTATTATAGTCTGTAAAGATAGAAGGTACAATTTCTACTCTTTCAAATTTGTTGAGATTTGATTTGTGGCCTAGGATATGATCATACTTGGAGACTGATCCATGACCTGATGGAGGAAATGTTGTTTTGGAGGAAAATGGTCTGTATATGTCAATTAAGTCCATTTATTCTCAAAGAAGAGTTCCAATTAGTAAATGCAGAAAGAAAGAGGAAATAGAAAAATCAGCATTACAAATCCTCAGCAATGAAAACTACAAGCAAGATCTACCAATGGATGCTAAAAATAGTGGGTCAAAGTTGAATCAGAAACAGGATATTTGCATAGACTCAAAGTAAAGGAGCTTTCTTAAATATTTACCTTCCTGGAGTGAGGGGGGTGGGGTCTTGGTGTGTGCCACACCTTTGGGGGGCAAAACACGATTGTACGAGGGACTTTACCTAACAAATGAATCAGTATAACCTGGTTTCTTGTACCCTCAATGAATCCCCAACAATAAAAAATATATATATATTTACCTTCCTAATTACAGAGAGCAATAATCACTATGCAGAGAAGAACCTTGGCAGACATCACCATAGACAAATGATTAAAATTAATATCACCAGTAAGAGAACACATCATCATCATGAACTTCCAGACACAATGAACAAAGGTCATACCACCTCTGTGGTATTCTTCCCAATGAGGCATTATGGCGTTTAGATATTGAGCTATTCATGAGAAAATATTACACATTCCAGAATTGTGGAACATTGTACAAAATAACAGATCAGATACTTTAAAAAGTATCAAGGTCATGAAAAACAAAGAAAGAATAAGGAACTGTCTCAAGCTGGAAGAGACTAAGAAGACACATCCTAGGATCTAAATACAATGTGAAATTCTGAATCAGATTCTGGACTAAAGGATATTAGTTTAAAAAAAACTGATGAAATCTCAGCAAAATCTATAACTTAGATTTTTTTGTTGTTTTTTAAAGTGACTTTTGCTATGTCATTTTGCAATATAATAATTTTTATGTATATTTGAATTTTGATTTTTAATGGCTTGAATTTCTCATAAATAGTAGAGTAAATCTGTATAGTAGTAGTAATTATGGACTTTCTCAATTAATTTTTTTTTTTTTGAGACAGAGCCTCAAGCTGTCACCCTGGATAGAGTGCTGTAGCATCACAGCTCACAGCAACCTCCAACTCCTGGGCTCAAGCAAGTCTCCTGCCTCCACTTCCCAAGCAGCTGGGACTACAGGCACCCGCCACAACCAAAAAGGCCATTTTTTGGTTGCAGCCGTCATTGTTTGGTGGGCCTGGGCTGGATTCGAACCCACCAGCTCAGGTGTACGTGGCTGGCGCCTCAGCCTGCTGAGTCACAGGTGCTGAGCCTCAATTAATTTTATTTTGAGACAGGTTCTTGCTCTGTTGCTTTAGCTAGAGTGCAGTGGCGTGATCATAGCTCATAGTAACTTCCAACTCCTAGGTTCAAGCAACTTTTCTGCTTCAGCCTCTCAAGTATTTGGGACTACAGGCATAAGCCATCATGCCTGGCTAGTTTTTCTGTTTTTTAGAGAGACAGGGTGGGGGTTCTTGATCTTGCTTAGGCTGGTTTCAAACTCCTGACCTCAAGCAATCCTCCTACCTCAGCCTCCCAAAGTTTTAGGATTACAGCCACTATGCCCAACCAGATTACTGTCTCACTTTATTTCATGTTTTGAATGAAACTTTTTGTGGAAAACATTTTTGTCTACTCTTTTAGTCAAGAGAACTTGGGACAAATAATCACATAATTTCCTGGAGATAATTTTGCTTTGGGTAATATATGCAGCCAACAGAGTGAACCTTCTGAGCAACTTTTAAATGGTCATGCTTTCTGCATGGTTAGTCATGTTATGTCCATACTCTGACTCCTTCAGAAAAAAGTGGCAAAAATGTTCTTTTATTTGGTTTATAAACATATAATCATCTTATTAAATGTTTACATTCAGATATTCTGTTTTACTATGCTAAAGGTTGGTCAGAGTTGGCAGGTCTTTTGTCTACCAATGATTGCTGGGGAGGAAATATAATTTCTCCTCAGCACTCATAAGTTCATAATTGGGACAAACTACTATGACAGAAAACTGATTAATAAGAGAAAAGCAAGTGAGTTTATTAATGTACCCAGTATACATCACATGGGAGAAACTTTAGTGACAGTAATTTAAAACAGTGGCTTAGAACTTTGGTTTATATGGCATCTTCAACAAAGAACACTACATTTTAGAGACGTGACAAGACAAGGAAATAGTTTCAGGTTTATAGAAGTGAAAAGGTAAATCTATGGGAAGAAAATAAAGGAGTAATATGTGTTTGTAGATTTCTCTGGTGTCATCTTTTAGCTGATAAGAGTTATCTACTTGTCTTAATACAGAAAAGGTATCTTTCTCAAAAGAATTTTTATGGCTTGCTAGAAGTAAAAGAAGTCTATTCAGATAGACTTTTCTGCAACTGCTCTTTCTCAAGTGCCTTCAATTTGAAATGAGTGTGCCAAATCAGCATATTGAGGGGTGATATATTCTGGTTTTCTCCAGCATATACCTTTTACCAGCACCATTTAAATGCAATAAAATCTATACCTCACATTAAAGCACGGAGCACAGGGTAATCTAAATAATCTAACTATTATAATAATTACAGCTATTGTGTAATCTATAGATTTGGAAAATCCCAAAGGAGGATAATGGGAAAACATCCAAAATAGCAAAATAGAAGATCTCTCTCATACACACTCACACACACACACACAAGAGGTCTCACACACTTCATGATGTTAAAAATTCCATGTTTTTTAATGATGAAACATAATGTCTAGTTTTTATTTCAAAATATTAAGGGAGTACAACTGCTTTTGTTGTATGAGTGAATTATATAATGCTAAATTCTGGACTTTTGGTGTGCTCATTACCAGAGTAGTATCTGACAAGCATGTTTTTATCACTCGTCTCTCTCCCATCTTTTTCAGTTTCTAATGTCCTTTACATCACTATATGACTGAGTATACCTATTGTTTAGCTTCCATTTGTTAGAGCCTTCTATTCTAGAGTCCCACTTAAGTCCAGTTTTGCTGATTTTCTACCACAAAAACCTATCCAGTTCTGCCAGTGAAATGTTGACATCCCTGTCTAAAGTGATTCTGCTATTTATTTCTCTGCTTAGATCTAGTAGAGTTCGTTCTATGAATCTGAGAACTTCTGTGTTAGGTGAATACAGGTTTGGAAATGTTCTATCTTCTTGCATCATTGCTCCTCTGACCATTTTGTAATGTGTATCTTTGTCTAATTTGATTATTATTTATTTAAATTTTATTTTATCTGGTATGAGAATAGCTGTCCCTGCTTGCTTATGGTATCCATTCGAATGGAAGACTTCTTTCCATTCCTTTCCCTTGAATTTAAGAGTCCTTGTAAGTTAGATGAATTTCTTGGAAACAGCATATGCCTGTCATCAATATTATATTTTGTCATCAATTTATCCAGTCTATATCCTTTCAGTGGAATATCAAGGCTGTTTATGTTCAGTACTAGCACTGACATATGGCCATTGTGTTGAATGACAACTTGTTTGTCTTCTTATGCTACTGTTTTATAAGAGCTTTGAGCCTCAAATTCTAGTTATTTTTTACCCTGGTGAGTATCACTTGTTCTGTTCCATGTACATAGCACTTTTGAAGATTTCCTGTAGGGCAGGTCTAGTGGTGACAAATTCTCTTTTTGTTTGTTTATCTGAGAAAGACTTTATTTCCCCTTATTTCTTCTTGATTTATGAAACTTAATTTTGTAGGATACAAAATTCTTCTCTGAAGGTTATTCTGTTTAAGACTAAAATTGGAACCTCAATCTCTTCTGGCTTGTAAAGTCTCTGCTCAGATACCTGCCATTAGTCTGGTAGATTTCCTTTTTTTTTTTTAAGGTAAGTGTTGCTTTCATCTTGCAGCTCTTTGGATTTTCTCCTTCATTTTGACTTTGGCCAGCCTGATTAAGATGCATCTTCATGATGCCCTATTTGCTGTGAATCTTCTAGGTTTTTGATGACTATCTAGAATCAGGATAATCTAAAACTCTAGTGATACCAGGAAGTTCTCCTCAAATATTCCTCCAAATAGGTTTTTCAATATTTTTCCTTTTCTTCTCCCTCAGGATATATATAATTCTTATAGTACCTTGTATAACATAGTCCCATATTTTTCTGAATGATTTTCTCATTACTCTTTATTATTTTATCTATGTTTTTTGACTGACTAGGTTAGCATGAAAGCATTGTCTTTAAGTTCTAAAATACTTTCTTTTTCTTGGTTTAGCCTATTGTTAAAGCTTTTTGCTGTATTTTGAAGTTCTTAAATGACTGTTTTATCTGTTTAAGTTCTATTATATCTTTTTTAATGTTATCTAGCTCTTTAGAGAATTTTTTATACATGTCCTGAATTGTTTTTTGGTTTCTTTGTGTTGGTTTTTCACATTTTCATCAATATCATTTATCTTATTTCTCATCCATATTCTGAATTCCATTCCTGATATTTTGACAATTTATTTTAGGTTGGGGTCCATGGCTGGTGACCTATTGTGATCATTTGGGGGCATCAAAGCATATTGGTTTTTCCTGTTGCCAGAGTTCTTATGCTGGTTTCGTCTCATCTTTTCTCTCATCTCAAGGTAGATAAGTTTATGGTCTATCAGTTCTCTTCTGCTGAGAACTTTTCTACTTAGTGAAAAGAAGGAGCTATCCCTGGTGGTACACTTGTGGTCCTGCTCCAGAGGATTGACCCCGTAGGAGAAGAGCAGATACATTGATAGCCGGTAATTCACCTGTTCTGTGTTGTCCTGTTTCCCTGTGCTTGTCACAGTCTGAGCCAATGCTTGTAGATATTCATGTGGAGTGGTGGATTGGCCCTAGGTAGCTGTTGGAAGCGTAGACAGGGGCCTAGGTGAGTGAGTCCCTCTCCACAGAAATGTGTGACATGGGAGTTTGTTCTGCCTGGATCTGTCTGTGTGGTGGCAGTGGCAGCTTGGGGTAGGTTATTCACACAGTGACCACGGGTGTCAGGTCTGTGGGCATTGGCTCCACTCAGTGTTGGTGTGTGGTAAGCGGTGACTTTCAACAAGTAGATCTGTGACACTGTGTGGGGAGTCGTGTCATGGTGTCTTAGTGGTGAGCAGTGTTGGTAGGGTCACCTAGATGTGTATTGTGTGGCATGGGTGTGGCTGACAAGCCATGTAGTGTCAACAGGGGACACGGCACACAGGGTATGCTGGAGTACAACTAGAGGCTTCGTAAGCTGTAAACCATGGGGTGGAATCTGGGTAGGTTATGGGGCTAGAAGTTGTGCAGGTCATGGAAGTGCAACAAGTGTGTGGGCAACTCACTTGACCATGACTGGTGGCTGGGAAGTCTTAATCTGGTGGGGTTAGGGAGACATATGGTGCATCACTGGCCAATGTTAGTGACTGAGGTTCTCCCTCCACCCAGGTATAACTGCAGCAACTGCTCTGGTTCTACTCAGGTGGCAGTGGTGGCACCACCAAGATGGTTGTGCTGGTATTGGGAGTTCTGAGAACCTGCTCTGCTCAGATCCTGTGATGGCTAGGTGGGGGGCATGTTTAGAACCCAGTCAGGGTAAGCATGAGACACCTGTCCTCCCACAGCCTCTGCAGTTCATCAGAGGAAGTGAGGAGGCAGCTACAGTGGAACCATTCCCTGTGTAGACCGAGTTGCAGTTCATCAGAGGAAGTGAGGAGGCAGCTACAGTGGAACCATTCCCTGTGTAGACCGAGTTCTCTGGGCTGAGAGCTCAGAATGGCATCAATTGCAGCAAACCAGGATGAGAAGCCAGAGGGTCCCCATTGTGCCTGCTTTCTGACATGATACTGCTGCAGTCTCCAAGGAGCCCCTTGATCAGTCTGGAGCCTCAGTGTGGCTCAGTGGGGGAGGATTTATGCTCAAATTTCTGTGCCTGTGGGGACAGGTAGTGTGGAACCCTAGGGTTCTCTTCTCTGACCTTTACCCATGTGTGGGCACTTTCTCCAGGTACCTTCTGATTTTGCCAAGTGGTTTACCTGTCTCTCTCTCCTTCAGTCTGAGATTTTACTTTAGATTGGGGCCCATGGATGGCGACCTATTGTGTCTCCAGTCCCTTCTCTGATGATTCACAATGTTCTTTCCAAGATGGCCCATCCATAGGTGAATGCCCACCTGCTATTTGCTGTCCTCACCTTGAGAGCAACGTGTTTGGGCTACTACTAGTCTGCTTATTTCTCCCCTTAGGTAATATTTTTAAGACAAAATAAAATCATGACTTTAATATAACTAATAATGAATACATGTTTAAGATTTTATCTAACATATCAATTGATGACAAAGCCAATGGATGTTAAAACCAGTTCAAAGGAAATCTGAATAGCTCATGTATATATGCAAGCAATATATTCATATACTATAAGTAGTCAGGACACTCTATTATGCTAGTACAAATTTACAAATATATATAAAACTGATAAATATTCACAAGGCAAATATCATTTACTTTTCTATGGATAAGAAATCATTTGCATTACCAACAGTTTTCAGTAAAGAATTAAAAAATAACTCAAAGACAATGAAAAGTACAAATACTCCACATTATGCTAGACGTGACACCATTAATCTTTAAGGTCAGTTTCAACATCATTCATAATTTTTACTAATACAACATCATTCATAATTCTCACTGAGTAGCCCAATCATTCATTCTTTTCATTTCATGAAAAGAAAATATTTAGTAAGCTTTTCCTACATATCAAGCACTATGCTGACCTGAGCTCTTAAAGTTATAAACTGTGAAAGGTCTGAATTTTACTGTACTAGAAAGCTAACAAGTTAGCCTCCCAGTTTCATATATATATATACACTGAAGAACACCAGATCCAGAAACACTGTTAGTTTATTACAATGTACAGCAGCACCAAGTATAACTCCTTAGTTATATTTTCAATGTGCTGGTATCCCCACTAGGTATGGGATGAGAGCAGGTGTTTACATGTCTATGCAATGTGGTTACATCACAGGGGAAGGACCCCCAAATTAAGAGACTCTTAGCTCTTATAGATCTCTGGCATACATGGCACCCTCTTCTTTAGAGGGAGGATTACTTTAGAGGGAGAGATTACTCATTAAACAAATTTCTGAGGGGAGAGAGAGAAAGCATCTTTGTGGAAAGATATCCCAGGATTATTGTTATGTAAACATACTAAATAGTTTGCACAGAAGGCCTAGAATGTATAGGAATATCTCACAAATACAAAATTATCTCACAACATAAACTTCTGCAAAGACAGATCTCCAATTTCTGCAAATTATATTATAATCACAACTTGAGATACTTAGAATGTTCATTTGTGCTAAGACTGTAGAATCAGAGAAGAAAGTGAATACCTAATTCTATTAGTGGGAGTCAGAGAATATTCTTAGAAAGTCAATATACTAGAGCTGAAATGAAAAGAATGGTTGAGAGATGTCTAAGCTGACCAATATGGAAAGGATTTGAAGAAGAAATGATTTGCTCATTGGAAAGGAATTTGAAAAGATCAGGGGTTTGGTGAATGAGAAGCAGTATAATCTTCTTCAGTTGTACAGTATTAGGAGACAGAAAGTTGTGTGAAGACCATTGTATAATATGAAAATTACTTGGATGTTATTCTTTTTTATCACTGTGTAAATGCTGAAAAAGGAAGAAAAGGAATATATTTTCAGGTTACAAAGACTTGTCTAGCGAAAAACTATTGAGCCTAGAAGAAGCCAGGCTAGAAGTAGGGAAACAAGGTAATAATTCCTCTTTTAATTCATGAAAGCAAAAATCTGTAATAAATTGACACTTTGATTGATTCAATATTGTTATCAAATACTCATTAGCTATAACCCTGATTTTGATGGGACCAGAATTCTCACATTCATGTTGTAGATGATTGTAGGTTCTAGAATTAGAACTTGAGGCCCATATGTCTGGGAAAATAAATTATGTACGTAATGTATCCCATATTTTGGTATAAATAAATTAGAATAGTGAATGCAAGATTTTTGCCATCTAACATTAATCCGATCCTATTTCCCCACTGCAAGATAATATAAAGAACTAAATGAGAATTTTACAATATAACATGAAAAAACATGGTTCCATTTTACTCCACCATCATATTAAAAGCTTATTTTTTCAATACACATTTTAACTAAAACTACTGGAATAGGTACTTACATTTGTGAGTGTAGGAAGATTCTCTAGGAAATAATAACTTGGACTGATGGCCTTATGTTTTCCATCGTAGATAGCAATACTAACCTGAGGTTATGCAAAATCCCAAGTGAAAAATCCAGAATATGTTGGACAGAGAGGGAAAATTGCATCTTTTAACTCATTTTAACTCACTAGACTTTGAAGATAATTTAAAAGTTTTGTCAAAGGTATTCATCATTTATTAAGTACTGAGATTTTTGTTAGATATAGGGAGTATATATGTATATAGGATGTCCATTAAACTATACACTAACCCTAACGGCATATCTCTGCCCTTCATCACACATACAATGGCAAAAACCTATAAACACCTTTAATAATTCAGAAGAGAGATGAATGTTTTCCTGCTTGATTGGGCAACAAATGTATGGACAACAAAAGCCTACATTGCTGAGAGTAAAGAAATCTGGAGATAAATGTAGTAGCATTAAAACTGTGATGGACCCTCAGACCACCCAACTCTCTGCCTGCTCATTCTAAGCCTCTTCTTGGTGCATGTGTGGCCTTGATACAGGTCCTATTTACCTAGGGTTGAACACAGACTCCATGTCCTTGGCCCTAACAAGCTCATAAACCAGCTTGATCAATGCTCCATCTAAGATGCCACACCCAATAAAGAGTGGAATGCCTGAAAAAAGAGCACATTATCTTACACAAGGGTAGTTTTAAAATTAACTTCTCTCCACAGGCCACTGGTGCCAAATGTTTGTGACATATCTTAGACATATCTCCCATCTCTCCACATACCTGTGCCTGCAAGGTAGGAAAAGCTGCATATAAATCCCTTAGACAGATAGCCGAAATGGGTCCCTGCCTCATTTGGGACCCACCCTCAACTGTACTGGAGGCTTTGACTTTCTTTTCCTTTTTTCTGTCAATAAAATCTATTATTTTCCTTACTTGTAATGGTCTGTGGATTCATTCATCAAATTTCTGAGATCAAGGCCCCAACAGAGAGATTCCAGTAACAGCATCACCAGTATTGACATCTGAACCAGATTCAAACCTTTTTTCTCCTTCTCTGAAAACATATTCCAAGCACAACTTGAAAAGTACTGAAAGAAATTATCAGTCTCCTCTGTTTTAGCTTTCAGGCAAGATATTATACATATATAATTTATGCCTTTTTTCTCAGGAGCATGATCAGAAGCTGGGTTTTCCCTACAATAAAATTCTACCACCCCAAGACCATCTTATTAAATATTTGTGCCACAGGGATTGAGATATGGCTACATGTACGCTATAAAAGAAGAAGTAATTGCTCTGATAATCATGACACTAAGAAACAACTGGGAGAAATGTAGCTTCAGGGACAATATTCAGTAGCTAATTGTTCAGCTCTCCAGTTCACACATTGCTCGTAGACATTGAGTCTAGTTATTGGGTAAATCAAAGTGGATAAAGTTCAGCTGGAATTTTGATACCAGCAGTGTTTTTCTTTAGTGTTGCTTCCTGAAAGAAAAATTAAAAATGATGCAAAACCTACAAAATGCCAAGGGAAAAGTAAAATACGAAAATGGAAACTACACATGACAAAAATCATTTGAGAGCACCTCCCACTTTCAAAATTTTGGTTGTATTTTTCAATTGTTAATTATAACTGACCTTAAAGTCCAAAGCCTAAGAAGAGAAATAGTATGAAACCTCATCTTCCTTTGAGAATCAATGATTTAAAAATAATAAAAATAATTTTTTCTTATCTCTTTCATTTTACATTGTTTTTCTAAAAATAGATTTTCTATGCAATTAATGATTATATGTTAGATTCAAGGTGAAGCATTTTCATTCTTTCTTATGAGATAGATACTTAAGTTTCAGCCATAAATACCAAATTCTTATTACCAAACACCAAGATGTTTCAGTGCTTTAAAATTGATAGCAGTGTAGGGGTGAGAGGAAACTTTCCATTTCCCCCAAATATTCACTGAAAGAGCCACTAAAAATTAAAGTAGATTAATAAGAGAATGCACATGGAGTGAACCAAAGACTCATTATTCAGTATCCCAGTGGGATCCAGATATTTTTATACATGCCTTTTAAAGGGAAGGGAGAATAATAAGAGTATAGGTGATTCTGTTTAGAAGCAATCAACAGTTCCTAGGGAGAATGAATGGATGGGAGAAACAGATTGACTTGTAAATTAACCTGAGAGACAGGTAGTATGTTTCAAATTATTTGGCCAAGTCTGGCTGCACTTTTGTTCTCTTTCCTGTAATATTTGAGATAATAAGAAGCAGAAGAGAAGTCTATTGTTCTTTTGATCTGTCAGTTCAGTTTAAATAGATAGAGGAAAGCTCCTTCCAATGATATTTGATCTTGAAGTGCCTATAGTTCAAAATGCTTTTTATACCAAGGAGTCATATTTTGGAGTGAAATTTCCTGAGATACTTCTGCAAAAACAAAGCCCAGACCATATGGACAGTCAATATATGCTTCCAGGAACACTTAGAAGCAATGATGGTTGACCATGAACATGATACTTGAAAAACATACCCATTTTTCATGGGAGAAAACTAAATATAAAATTATGCTTTTAGTTTTTGTCTAACCTAAATCACAAAAACATAACATGATATTATTAAAGATAATTCAACCAAGAATGTATTATAATGAATTCACTGTTGATGACCTAAAAATGACAAAATTTTATTTTGTCAAGGTTTATATGTTTATAATCAGCAGAATAATTTAGACCATTTAATTCAGGCTTATTTCTAAATTATCCAGAAACTAGAGAAAGAATCAGAGAATAAGATCTGCATTATGTATGTCACCCATAAAATTTCAAATAGGAGAGCTTTGTGTCATTGTGAAAAAATATACAATTTAACTCCTTTATTTTTTCTCTCCAAGGAATCCAAATTGTATTGTCAAGGATCATAGGTGTCATTTAAATAATGCAACTAATTTTTTTTGCTAGGTACAACGGTGGACAAGATAACTAGCACACGTTTCAGAGGGAAGATTGAAAAAAAAAACAAGAAAAATATATTTGAAAAAAGGAGCCAGTGTTGATTTCCATCTCTGATATTATTCTATAGTTATGTAAGTTGTTAGGAGAAACTGAGTGAAAGATAGACCAGATCTCTCTGTACTGTTTTTTTGCTTTGCAATTTATGATAAGTCTATATTTTTAAACAAAATGTAAAATAAATACTTTTAAAAATTACAGAATGTAGTAAAAATGTTGTCAGGTATAAATGAGTTGCTGAGATGGGATAAGAGTTTAGAGAGAGTGTTTAGGATGACACTTAAGGTGAGACAGGATGGAGAAAAAGAAGCAAGCAAAGAATGGCTAAGTACAATGTCTCATGACTATAATTTCAGGAATGATTTTTTAATTTCAGAATATTAGGAGGTTTATATGTTTGGTTTACATCTTTTGTTTTTGTATGGATTGGGTCAAAGTTATAAGTGTGCCCTTCATCCTGATAGGGTGCAATGTACCAAATAGGTATGAATTTACTCTTCCCTCCTCAGTATGATTTTCATTGCAATTTACTTCCATATGTACACTTAAGTGTTGATTAGTTCCAATTTTATTTTAAATACATGTGTTTGTTTCTCCATTCTTATGAAGTTTCAGTTGTAAGAGTAGTTTCCAGTTTCATTCAGCATTTCACAAAAGATACCAATGGGCTTCATCGCAAAAATGCAAGGATGGTGCAACCTATGCAAATCTATGTATGTAATCCACCACACAAATAGAAACAAAAACAAAGACCATATGTTTTAAAATAGATGCACAGAAAGCATTTGACAACATTTAGTATCCTTTTATGAAAAGAACACTTAACATAATAGGCATAGATAGGACTTACCTCAAAGTTATAAAAGTCATATTATGACACATCCATAGCCAACATGCTATTGAATGGGGAGAAAATTGAAAGCATTTCTGCTTAGAACTGGAACTAGACAATGTTGCTCATTGTCTCCATTTCTGTTCAACCTAATGCCAAAAGTCCTAGCCAGAGCAATCAGCCAAGAAAAGGAAATCAGGTGTATTCAAAAGGGGAAAAAAGAGGTCAAATTATTGCTCTTTGTTGATGACATAATCTTACATCTAGAAAACTCCAAAGATTCAATTAAGGAATCTTTGGAATTGATAAGTAAATTCAGCAAAATCTCATGCTACAAAATGAATATTCACAAATCAATAGCTTTCAGATATGCCAATGTTGAAAATTAGAATTAAATAAAAGATGTAATGCCTTTCTAAAGTGAAACATCTCTATGGGTAAAACTATGAAACACTAAGGATAGAAATTACAGAGGATGTAAACAGACAGAAAAACATAATGTTCATGGATCAGCAAAATCAACACTGTTAAAATGGCTATACTACCCAAAGTGATTTATATATTCAACACAATCCTCATTAAAGTATAAAGATCATTTTTTTGAAGATCTAGAAAAAATAGTTCTGTGCTTCATATGGAACCAGAAAAGACCCCCGGTAGCCAATACAATCTTCCATAATAAGAACAAAATGGGAGGCATGACCTTATCAAAATTCAAACTATATTACAAGGATGTAGTAATGAAATATATCATGATAATTGCAAAAAAAAAGGGAGACATACATCTATAGATCAGAATAGAGAACTCAGAGATTTAATGATCCTCATATTCCCACCTGAGTTTTGATAAAGTTGATAAAAAACATACACTGGGGAAAAGAATCCCTAGATAGCACATGTAAAAGACTGATACAGGATCCACATCTCTCACCACTCACAAAAATTAGTGAATTTTGAATTTATTAATTCAAAAGTTAATTTTTAGAATAAAAATTATATTCATGATGAATAAAAAACATAAACCTAAAACATGAAACTAATGCTTCTAGAAGAAAATATTGAAAAAACTCTAATAGATATAGGCCTTGGGAAATATTTTATAAAGACGACCTCAAAAGCAATCATTGCAACATCAAAAATAAACAATGTGCACCTGTTTAATTAAGAAGTTGCTGCATAGTCAGGGACATAATCAAGTAAGTAGCTCACTGACTGGGGGATAATATTTGGATGCTATACACCTGATAAAAGGCTGATAATCAGAATATACTAGGAACTCAAAAAGAAATATATCAAACAATCCTATTAAAATTGGGAAAAAACATCAGCAGAAACTTCTCAAAGGAAGATAGTAATGGTCAGCAAACACTTGAAAACATGCTCAACATCTCTGATCATTAGGGAAATGCAAAGCAATATCACAATGAGATACCACCTAACTCCAGTGAGAATGGCTTTTATTTAAACATCCCAAATGAGGAGGGGGTAGAACAAGATGGCTGACTGGAAGCAGCTTCTGAAAAAGGCTCCTGTCCAAAAGGGAAGATAACCTCCAGAAACTACGCAATTAAGCTGAATACTGGGAGCCCAGTCGAGAGAGAAAAGTGATTTCTATGGGTCACCTCTGCTGAGACTGGCTGAGACTCCAAGAAAGCAAGCTTCAGGTACAAAATTCATCTGAAAGGAAGAGAGTCCATTCCCTCCCCTAAGAAAGCTCTGAGTTTCTTGCTTTTCTGTTTACTTTCTTTTTTTTCTCCTCTTTTACTCCTGCGGGCTTTCTACAGACAAGTGGTGAACTGTGAACTTCTTGTCTCACCCCATGAAAGAGTGCTGTGGGAAGTGGGGTGTGCTTTCCCTGAGTATCCTGGTGTGACTCTGAAAACTCTATTGGTAGGCAGGAAAACTGAACTAAAGTTTTCTCCACCATTCTGAACTTACAGTACACCCTTCCCTCCTTACCTGACAAACCAGAAGCCTAACCCCTGCTGAGACTGAGGGAGGAGGTCCCTGAGCAGCGCCCCCACACCTGCCTGCCAGAACAAGCGCCCCACTGGGAAAAGACTCTAGGGGGGCCATGGCGAGCCTCTTTCCCTCTGGCCAGGGAAGCTGCAGGAGAGTGCTTGCTGGACTTCTGCAGGCCCACTGTCTGCTAGAGACTTTGCCGGCGACCGCCAGGTCTCTGCAAGTCTGCCCCCAGCCAAGAATTCCCCTGGTGACTGAACAGTCCTCCTCCTGGCACCCGCAGGGCCCCTGCAGGCCAGCCCATGGCCAGTAAATCTCCTGGCGACTGTGCGGCTCCATGCCTGAGCCTGCAGGGCTTCCGCAGGGCTGCCTCCTGCCAGTAACTCCGCCTGCAACTGCCAGGCCTCTGCAGGCCCACCCCAGGCAAGGAACTACCCTAGCGACAACCTGGCCCTGCATCCCATGCTTGCTGGGCTTCCACAGGTCCTCAGTCTGCTAGAGACTCTGCCGGTGACCACCAGGCCTCCGCAGGTCTGCTGCTGGCCAGGAACTCCCCTGGCAACCGCGTGGGCCTCCTCCTGGTACCTGCAGGGCCCATGCAGGCCTGCCCCTGGCCAGTAAATCCCCCGGGAGCCCACGCCCCAAGCCTGCAGGGCTTCTGCAGGTCCGCCTTCTGCCAGGGACTCCGCCCAGAACTGCCAGGCACCCACGGGTCCACCCCCGGCCAGGGACAGTCCCAATAACCGTGCAGGCCTCTGCCTGGCACCCACGGGGCCTCTGCAGGTCAGTCTTCTGCCAGGGACTCCGCTGCCGACTGCCAGGCCTCTGCAGGTCTGCCCCCAGACAGAAACTCCCCCGGACACCACCTGGCCCTGCATCCCCCACTTGCCAGGCTTCTGTAGGTCTGCCTTCTACCAGGGACTCTTCCCACGACTGCCAGGCCTTTCTGCAGGCCCACCGCCAGCCAAAAACTTCCAGGACAACCGCGTGACCCTGCGCTTACCACTTGAAGGGCCTCCACAGTCCCGCCTTCTATCAGGGACTCCACCAGCAACTGCCTGGCCCCTGTAAGTCTGCCTCTGGCCAGAGTTTCCTCTGGTGACTGTGCGAGCCTGCGTCTGGCACCTGCGAGACCTCCACAGGTCCGCCCCCGTTAAGGAACTGCTCTGGCAAACATGCAGACCTTCACCCCACACTTGCAGAGCCCCGCAGTCCTGCCTTCTGCCAGGAACCCCGCCGGTGACCGCTAGGCCCTGCAAGCCCGCCCCTGGGCCAGGAACTCCCCAGCAACCATGTGACCCCATGCCGTGAGCCTGCAGGGCCACCGCAAGCCGGACCCCTGCCAGGGACTCCACTGGTGACTATTAGGCCTCTGTAGGCCTCCCCTTAGCCAGGAACTCCTCTGGTGATCACACGGCCCCACGCCTGGCATTCCCAGAACTGTGTGCACCATCCCCCACCCTGCTGCTGGATCCAGGGGTGCCACACTCTGGGGCTGATCCCGCAGCCAGAACTCCCTGGCTGGGGAAGTCCCAGAAGATCTACACAGGGTCACTCACTATAAAGTTCCAGCAACAACACAGTGGTCCCACCAGAGTCTAATCTTCGAGAGACACCTTCCCAACTCTGAGGACGGCCAGAAGCAATGGTGAAAAATAATCATGGGGTGGAATCAACGGGAAAACTCTGGCAATATGAATAATCAGAGTAGACCAACTCCTTCAAGGAACAACAAGATAGATACAGCACAAGATCTCCTGCATAGGCAAATGCCTGAGATGTCTGAAATCGAATTCAGAATCTGGATTGCAAATAAGATCAGCAGAATGGAGGAAAGGATGGAATTAGAATTTCAAGCAGTAATTCACAGGATGACCCAAAAGATGTCTCAAGAATTCAATGAATTCAAAGAAAAAATGAACAAAGATTTTGACACATTGAGACAAGAAGTAGCAGCCCTTAAATATCTGAGTCCCTCAGTAACAGAATGGAGCAAGAAGAAGAAGGATTTCTGACATGGAAGACAAAACTTTCAAACACTCTCAAACCTCCAAAGAGCAAGAGAAATGGAAGGCAAAAACAGACCACTCTCTCAGAGAGCTCTGGGATAACTCGAAGAAAACCAATATATGCCTCATAGGGATCCCCGAAAGCCATGAAGTGGCTTCACAAGACACAGAGTCTCTTATTCATGAGATTATGAAAGAGAATGTTTCCAGACATGCCAAGAGATTCTGAAATTCAGATAACAGACAGTTTCAGTACCCCAGCACAACTCATCCCAAATAAAACATCCCCCAGGCACATCATAATTAAGTTCACTAAAATAAATATGAAGGAGAAAATTTTGAAAGCAACCAGACGCAAGAAATCGATAACCTAGAAGGGGAAGAATATTAGAATAAGTGCAGATCTCTCTGATCAAACTTTTCAAGCTAGAAGAGAATGGTCATTGACTTTTAATCTCCTAAACCAAAAGAACTATCAACCCAGGATCCTATATCCACCCAAACTGAGTTTCATTTATGATGGAAAAATTAAATACGTTAATGACATCCACATGTTGAAGAAATTTGCTATAACCAAACCAGCTCTCCAGGATATTCTCAGACCTATCCTCCATAATGATCAGCGTAATCCTCCAACACAAAAGTAAACTCATCCAGAAACTTTTTATCAAAGTCCAACTTCCACAATGACAAAAGGATTTAAAATGTCCACTAGATTTTCTAAAGATTTATCAATATTTTCAATTAATGTGAATGGTTTAAACTGTCCTCTAAAGAGGCATAGGTTGGCTGACTGGATACAAAAACTCAAGCCAGACATATGATGCATATAAGAATCAAATCTTACCTTAAAAGAAAAATTTAGACTCCAGGTAAAGGGATGGTCATCTATATTCCAAGCAAATGGAAAACAGAAAAAAGCAGGTGTTGCAATCTTATTTGCAGATACAATAGGCTTTAAACCAACCAAAGTAAGGAAGGATAAAGACGAACATTTCATATTTGTTAAAGGTAATACTCAATATGATGAGATTTCAATTATTAATATTTATGAACCCAACCAGAATGCACCTCAATTTATAAGAAAAACTCTCATAGACATGACCAACTTGATTTCCTCCAGCTCCATAGTAGTTGGAGATTTCAATACTCCTTCAACAGTGCTGGATAGATCCTCTAAGAAGAAGCTAAGTAAAGAAATTTCAGATTTAAACTTAACCATTCAACATCTGGATTTAACAGACATCTACAGAACAATTTCATCCTAATAAAATTGAAAACACATTCTTCTCATCACCCCATGGAAGATACTCCAAAATTGATCACATCTTAGGTCACAAGTCTAATCTCAGCAAATTTAAAAGAATAGAAATTATTCCTTGCATCTTCTTGGACCACCATGGAATAAAAGTTGAAGTCAATAACAACAGGAATCTGCATACTCATACAAAATCATGGAAGCTAAATAACCTTATGCTGAAGGATAGCTGGGTCATAGACGAGATTAAGAAGGAAATTACCAAATTTTTGGAACAAAATGACAATCAAGACACAAATTAT
>CAUYON010119914.1:0-20915 GCA_963573935.1 Arctocebus calabarensis
GGGGTGGGGTCTTGGGGTCTTGGTGTGTGCCACACCTTTTGGGGGCAAAACACAATTGTAAGAGGGTCTTTTCCTAACAAATGCAACCAGTGTAACATGGTTTCTTGTACCCTCAATGAATCCCCAACAATAAAAAAAAAAAGGAGAAAAAAAAATGTTTATACTTCCCAGAGCAATTTACTGATTCAATGCCATCCCTATTAAAATATCAACATTCTACTTTCAAGACCTGGAAAAAACGATTCTGCACTTTGTATGGAGCCAGAAAAAACCCCGTATAGCTAAAGGCTTGATATCCAGGATCTATACAGAACTTCAATTAATCTATAAGAAAAAAACCAACAATCCCATAACGTCAATGGGGAAGAGAGATGAATAGAATCTTCTCTAAAGATGACAGACGAATGGCCAGTAAACACTTGAAAAAATGTTCATCATCCTTAAATTTTAGAGAAACGCAAATTAAAACCACTCTGAGATACCATCTAACTCCAGTGAGAATGGCTTATATCACAAAATCTCAAAATTGCAGATTCCGGCACGGATGTGGGGAGAAAGGAACATTTTTACACTGCTGGTGGGACTGCAAACTAATACAGCCTTTTTGGAAGTATGGAGAAAGCTCAAAAAACTCAACCTAGACCTCCCATTTGATTCTGCTATCCCATTACTGGGCATCTATCCAGAAGAAAAAAAAAAAACTTTTATCATAAAGACACTTGTACTAGGCTATTTATCGCAGCCCAATTTACAATTGCTAAAATGTGGAAACAGCCTAAAAGTCCTTCAACCCAAGAATGGATTGGTAAGCTATGGTATATGTATACCATGGAATATTACTTAGCCATCAAAAACAATGGAGACTTTGCAGCGTTTGTACTAAGTTGGATGGAAGTGGAACACATTATTCTTAGTGAAACATCACAGGAATGGAGAAGCATGAATACTATGTATTCAACTTTGATTTCAGGACAATTACTGACAATTAATGACACAGTGGGGCATGGGGGAAGGAGAGAGCAGACAGAGAAGGAGGGAGGGGGTGAGGGAAAGAAAACAAAAAAAAAAAAAGGAAAGAAAATAGTAATTCTCACATAAATTGGATTCAATTTTGACCAAAGTACATTACTTAAACATTAATTTTTAATTCAACTTATTAATATGTTGTTTAGGATATTGCATCCTCTCTTATAAGTGAAGTGTGTTTGTAATTTCCCTTTATAACAATATATTTTCTCCAACTTCAATATCAGGTATATCCAGATCAAGTAGAATGATATTGAAATTTTTCTTCTTTTTCTATTATCTATAAGATTTGGCATGATCTGTTTTTTTGAAACTCTCCTTTACTTTTATTTATATAATATTAGTTGTCTATTTTTTAGAAAACAATTTTCTATTAGCTGCTGCTGTGCCCTCATGACTTGGACTTAAACAGGAACTACAAACAATAATCCTAAACTTCATTTGAACAACAACAAAGAGTTCAAATAACCAAAGCAATTCTAATCAAAAAGAACAAATCTGGAAGCATCACATTACCTGACTTGAAATTATACTACAAGGCTATAGTAACCAAAACAGCATGGTACTGGTACAAAAGTAGAGACAGATCAATGAGACAGAATAAAGAACTCAGAAATAAAACCACAATTCCTACAACCAACTGATCTTCAACAGAGTAGAGAGTAACATACAATGGAGAAAAGATGCCCTATTCAATAAATGGTGCTGGGAAAACAGAAGAGCCACATGCAGAAGAACGAAACAGGACCCCTATGTCCCCCCATATACAAAAATTAATTCAAAATGGATAAAAAAGGCTCAAATGGGCTCAGCGCCCATAGCACAGTGGTTATGGCGCCAGCCATATGCACCAAGGAAGATGGGTTCAACTAAACAGCAATGAGAACTGCAATAAAAAAAAAAAAACAGCCAGGCATTGTGGCAGGGGCCTATAGTCCCAGCTAGTTGGGAGGCTGAGGCAAGAGAATCACTTAAGCCCAAGAGTTTCAGGTTGCTGTGATCTGTGATACTCTGGCACTCTACTAAGGGCAACATAGTGAGACTGTCTCAAAAAAAGAAAGGCTCAAATATTAGGCATGAAATCATAAAAGTTCTGGAAGAAAATGTAGGGAAAACTCGAGACATCAGCCTAAGCAAATAATTTATGACTGAGACCACCAAAACAAATACAGCAACAACAAAAATAAATAAATAGGACTTAACTAAATTAAAAAGACTCTTTATAGCAAAGGAAATAATCAATAAAATAGACAACCTATAGAATGGAAGAAAATATTCACAAACTACACATCTAATAAATGGCTAATATCCAGAATCTACAAAGGAATCAACAAAACAAATGAACAACCCCATTAAAAAGTGGACAAAAAAAATAAAATGAACAGGTTTGGTTTTAAAAAAAGAAAACAGAGGAATGGCCTACAAACATATGGAAAAAAGCATTCAAAATCACTAATCATTAGGGAAATGCAAATTAAAACCACAATGAGGTACCACCTGACCTTTGTCAGGATAAGCCATTTAAAAAGTCGACAAACAATAGATGCTGGTATGAATTCAGAGGGAAAGAAACACTTATATACTACTGGTGGGACCGCCAATTTTCTATGGACATTCCTCAAAGAACTAAAAGTAGACCTACCATTCAATCCAGCAATCCCACTAGAGCATATCTAACTCAAAGGAAAAGATGTCATTTTACCAAAAAGACACCTGCACGCAAATGTTTATTCACAATTGCAAAGATGTGGAATCACTCTAAGTGCCTATCAATTCATGAATGGATTAAGAAAATGTTATTTACACACACCATGGAGTACCACTCAGCCATAAAAAGGATTGAAATGGTGTCTTTTGCAGGGACTTGAATGGAGCTGAAAACCACTGTCCTAATGAAGTATCTCAGAAATGGAAAAACAAACACCACATGTGGTCTCTAATAACTGGGAGGTAAACCATGGGCCCACAAAGGCAGGAAGAGATATAAAGGACGTTGGTATCCAAGGAGGAGGGAGAAAGAAAGGAAGAAGGGTAAAAAACTTACCTACAAGCTTCAACAAACAATATTTTGGTAATGGACATGCTAAAAACCCTGACTTAAGCATCAGACAAGTATCCATGTAACAAAAACATTTGTACCCTCTTAATATTTTGAAATTTTAAAAACCAATAGAGCCATTATGAACAGAAAAGAAAATCAAAAATATATCAAGAAAATTTAAACAAGAAATAGCTGTTAGCAAGCAAAGGAAGATTTTTAAAAAGGAATGAGAGACCAAGGGAAAACATACAACAGAATTTTTCCCTTTTCCTACCTCAAACCCCACACATTGTTAAACTGATAATGAGACTAGAAACAATCCAAATTTCTGAAAAGTCATCAGGGCCCAGCAGCAGCTAATAGAAAACTGTTTTCTAAAAACAAACCCATATATGGTAGGCCTTCTTTATCTGTTCTTTCATAAACTCTAAGCACAAGATTTCAAATTAACTTATGACCTACCAATGTACAAATCTGTCCTCTTGGTAGAACATAGAAAGCCCTCTTCCTTGTTCTACCTAATATAAAAGAACTCAACATTGTTCAAACTCACATAAGATTTGCTTCAAAATCTGGTGGTAGAGTAAGAACCCATATTCCATCATAAAGAGACCACTCTAAATAACTGAGAGCCAAGCTGATGGATACACAAGAAACAACACTCCTTCCACACGCCTTCCTCCTGACCTCTCTTCTTAACCATTCAACAGGGCACCAGGCTGGAAACATCACCTGCAGGCGACTCACCAGGACTACACCGCAGAAAGGTTACCTTTCCAAACCTGGTGCTGGATCCGGGCTTTGCAGTGTCCAGCGGCACTTGTGCTAGTAAGACCAGGAGTGTTTACTAAACACTGGTGCTGTCTCCTCCTCTACTTGCTCACCCACACCTCCTTTCTCTTGTCCTTCATCCTCCCCTCTCTTCCTCTCCTCCCCATTCTCCCTTTGGCAAATGCAACTTCTTTCCCCAGGTTTCCTTTTTAACTATCCTGGCTTTGTTTCTGACAACTTCTTACCAATCCAAGGCAGGCACATCCAGGTTTCAGAACACCATGCAAATGGATATTCCCCTCCCCTAATCCCTGGTCTGTGGACTGATGTACCCTGAGAAAAAAGAAAAGGATGCTGAAAGGGATCTGAGATGTCTTGGAGTCATTTCACTGGCAGTCCTTCACAGCCTCTGATAAAAAAGAACTCTTGCCCTCCTTGCAACGCTACGGCCAACAGTACGGTTAGTCCGACTCCTCTCACAGACGTCAGCTGATGTAGACACCCCAATAACCTGGACTTGTCTGCATTTGGGCACAGAGCCTACCTGCCCTAATGAAGAAGAAAGCTTCCCTGTGAGTGGGTTGTTAATTCTGACTTTCCTGAAGCAAATTCTGGCTTCTGAGAGAATTCCCTACATAGTCCTCAAAATCTGAAGTGTCACAAGTCCTTTTAAACGAGGGTCATTATATCATTTCTAGTTTCCTTTAAGTACTAGTAACTCCACATTACATAAATGCTATTGGTTGTCTCCTAAAAAAGAGATTAATTTGAATAATTATTCATTCGAATAATTATTCATTCTTCCTCCCTAACCCACTCAGCCTAAGGGTAGTTTACGCTCCTCTAAGGGACATGGACCCATCTATGCACCACAGGTACAATTTTTACAACCTACACTTACATGCTGTTTGCCTCTAGGAGACACACCATTTAGAATGCTCACAACCCAGGACTGGATTTAGCACAAACTGATCTCATCTGCCAAGAATATCTGTGAATATCTTTCAAACTGTGAACTTCAGGGAGGATTCAGAGTTGCCTTGGATATGAGAGCAGTGACTTGGGCTAGTGCACCAAAGAAGGCAGGGCTCTTACCCTAATCTCCCAAGCAACTTCACCTTTTGTTGATGGTGTTAATAGTTGTCATTAAGCAACATTTACTAAATTAAAATATTTGTTAATAGTCTGATAGACTATGCTAAAACAGCATTAATGTCAGCAAGACAGGACAAAAGGTGTACCTGGTCATGATGATCCATTAAACATTCTTCCAGATGACCAAGAAACTCTCTCAGGAAGCTTTTAGAACATGGGCCAGACACTGTGGTTCACACCTGTAACTCATTCCTGTAGTCCCAGGACTTTGGGGGGACTGAGATAGGAGGACCAATTGACACCCAGAGTTTGAGACCAACTTGAGAAACATGGTGAAACCCAGTTGCTACAAAAAATTTAAAAATTAGTAGGGTGTGATGTAGGACACAGCAAAGGCAAAAGTTGTAGGTGGCTGGTGGGTGGGCCAATCGAGAGGATCCAAGGAGGCTTCATTCACATGTCAGTGGGTATGGCTGAAGAGCTGGGTTCAGCTGAGTCTACGCCAACAAAGCATCTACATCTGGCCTCTCCTGCCACAGCCTTAGGGCTTTATCAAAGGCAGCTCAGGGCTCAAAGAATCGTGTTCTGTCCGACAAGGCAGAAACTACCCAGCCTCCTATGACTCGGCCTCGGAAGTCATATGATGCACTTTTGTCACCCCTACTGGTCACAGTGTTGCCAAGCCCAGCCAGATTCAAGGAGAGGAACCCTGTTTTAAAATCCAGAACCTCTCCAACCATACTACATAAAAAAATAATTCAAACACAGACAGAGGTAATTTGCACGGAGACTTGAACACATACATTCAGAATGACCCGCTTCCCAATTTAGCCTGAGAAGCACCACGATGCCTGCTTTTCACGGAATTGGTCAAAACTAGCAGGTTAGCAGTACAGTGGTGTTCAGCAGACTTGGGGGTTAAAAACTGGCCATGAGCCCCGCTATTACCAAGAAATTCAGAACTAATAAAGCTAACATCTGTGTGAATGGACCAATCACTTTTCTTTATATAGATACTTCTAAGAGAGATTTCACTGAGACTACTCTCCCTTGAGGAATAATCTAATGCTTTGAACTAATTATCTCTGAGTTATCCTCTATAGTTTACACTCACTGTGGCTCAGTTTTGTTTTCTCAGTCATGGTCAGAAAAGCTAGATAAATCAATAAGAGGACCTGGAACCCAAATTGTCTAAGGGATCACAAAGCACCTAACATCACTGTCATGCTAGGGCAGTCCTCTTCCCCGCCCCCAGACCACATTTACTTAGCAATGTCTGGAGACATTTTTCATTGTCATGACTAGGAAATCAAGGTTCCATTGGGATCTCATCAGGAGAGGCCAAGGATGCTATTAAACGTCCCGTAATATGCAGGACAGCTCCACAACCAAGAATTACCCAGCACAAAATGTTAGCAGTGCCAAGGCCAAGAAAATCTGCTCTCCCGCCATGCGGACGGCTAAGCTGCTCCACATCACCTTCAACATCATTTCCTATGCTTGAGTCATGTAAGTATATGTTAATTTTTACAACTTAAATACATATATGCTACACTAAAGTATCTCATTTTAAAAAGACAATCCTACTGAAAGTCTGAAAACTGTAATTCTCATTATGAAGACATTCTTTAACTTAATCTTTAAGAATCATCTTGAATTTAGATGGCCCAATCTCATCATATTAAAAACAAACAAACCAAGAACACAAATTTTAAAGGACTCCGTTCTCAGTGACTCCCATATGCTCTGGTCTTTTGTATCGTAAAATAATGAGCTGAAATGTTTATGCATGGGTACAAGCAAACCAAGGGTAGAGATTAGCAGCCACTGTTTCAGTACAGGCTCCTCCATCTGTCACCTCCCAGGAGGAAAACAACGGCAACAATGACACAAACATGGCCCGATCTGGCCAAACACACCCTGGACCGCTGCCACCTGTCCCTAGCAGGGCACAGATGCCTGCCTGCACATCTCTGTGGAGTTTCTTCTTTGTGGTAATACTCTCTCACACACCCTGCTCTGTTTGTGGCAGTCATACTTTGGTTAATACTCACAAATCAAAAGCTGTCAAGCTACCGGACAGAAAACACCATTTATAAATGCTCACATTTACCTTTGGGGCTCCTGCTAGTCATTTTTATTGGGTCTCTTCCACCACAAATTTATAAAGCTATTTCCTATTTCTCAACATTAATTGCTATTTTCCCCTTAAAACGAGGTTTCAATGACACCAATACATGGCACATAAAACCACAATTCCCTCAGTGAAATAAATTACTACATTGCTGGGCTGGTGCAAACTGCAAGCAGGACTGCTAGCAGATCAGGCCTGTTAACATCGTGTGATGTGTACCAAACGTAAATACTTTTTATGTAGTCTCTTAGCTTTGCCTCCCCCTTTCCAACTAAGATGTTGGCCCAGGAAGTGGAATCTAGCTGCCCACCAGGCAGCTCTCCGCCATGAATGGCCCTCACCAGTAGATACGCCTCCTAGGAAACACATACTCACTGAGAAAGCTAACCGGAGGGCTAATCTGATTTTTTTTATGACTAACCATTTTAAGTCACATCAAAATACACAGTCTAGAAGTCTCTTCATTCTAACACAGGAGGTCCAAGTAAATGCCGGTTTCTAGAAGCTATCTTCTACAGAGTAAAGTAAACACACTGCGCTCCAAGAAGCTCAGTCAGCAGCAAGGCTGGATATGGACAAAATGACACCAGCACAAAAAGGGACAACAGGCCTGAGAACAGTGTCAACCACTAAAATGCTCTAAGCCCCGCAGCTGAAGGGGCAACGATTAGGGAGAAAACGTTGACAAGGTACTGGACCACTCAAAGCAGACTTGCTCCTGTTGTAACAGTAAAGAGAACCACCTCCTATATTCCAGGTATGCCCTCCGTGGGTTCCCCTCATTAATCTCATAACAATTTTACAAAGTAGGCATGATTATCCCCATTTCACAGATGAAGAGACAAAGCCCTGGAGAGATGAGTAACTTGTCTGAGGTCATCGAAGCTGGAAGAAGGGAGCAGACCCTAGGGCCTGCCTGACTCTCCTACCACACATCCAGTCCAAATAGTCCAGTCCATCTTCCAAGGGCAAAATGGGCCTGGGAAGGGCTGTTACCCAAGCATTCTCTTTCTTCAATAATGTGTCTTAATGAGTAAAATATTTTATAAGGCTGCATGGTCACCAAACAAAATCTGTGTATTTGACTGTTAATATTTTTAGGGTACAGAAAATGCATGCTCTTTAGATTGAGGGTGAGCTGGGCCATTTGCTCAAAAAAAAAACAGAAGATGCAAACGGAGACAACCTTTGGAGCTTGGATTGGCTGGAGGAAATAATTGTTTTCTTTTCATGAAGACCCTTATAAGATCAGACCTTACAAAGGGGAAAGATGAAACTGGGGTGATGATCAGGGATTTTATCCTAGCTCTGGGGAAAGAGTACACATAAAAGGGGAGGAAATTATGTAGACAAAATACAGAAGCCATAACGGAAGAAAAACTGAGACACATCAAAGACTTCTTTGACCCATGTTGTTAACATGGGAGCAAATTCTCACGAAATAACCACAAATTTTTATGCTTACACTCCTACCCTATATAAAACTGTATTTCAGTGACTTATGCCTTATTGGGGGAGTAATAAATGAATACATATATACTATTTCATTTTGCAACAGTATACAAAACTTTTTTTGCAAGAAAACAATAAATATGAACCAGTCTTCTTGCTTATTGACATTAATTTTTATAGCGAGCTGGAATCCTATGAATACAGAGTACCATCACTTTTCATCATTTAATTTTGTAAACATGAACGCTATTATAAATCTCTATTAACTTTTTTTCCATCACTGTGATTACATGCCCCCATAGACTGCTAACAAAAAGGAGGAAAAGAAAACTCCTGAATTGATATACGTGGAATAATATAAGCATATAAATAAACAAAAGGTGTGCCTCCGTTCACATGCATAGCTGAAACACTTTTGCACTAAAGGGTGTGCTTTCTAAACTGCCCTCCATTAAAAGCTTAAGGCCCATAGCTAGAGAAGTTGAGCATTCCCACTCCCTTTTGTTTATACTTTCAAGAATTCTGAAGAGTAGAATCAAGCCTTCTCCAAATGTAAATGAATGAATGAAACTAGATTTTCCAAATAAGCCACTTTGTTTTTAATCAATATATACAGATTTTAACTTATTTCTGATTTGCATGATTTTACACATAGTATATTTTGGGCTCAAAATATTCTTTGTAATAGAGTAGTACCTCCACAACTGACCACCTCCCTAATTAGGTGTGTGACCTAATTTTCACACACCAGACACGCAGCACATGTATGTATCAGTACAGCAGGCCTAGTTCCTTATGCTGACCACCTCTGTATGTGGACCAGTTTGTTACAGTCCCTTGGGTGGTCAACTTACAGAGGTTCTGCTGTATTTATTATGTATTTCCAAAATTATATACTGAGACCACACAATAGGACAACCTCACAAATAACAGTGCCAAAGAATAGTCCCCATGAGAAAGCTATAAGGACACTACCACAAAAATCACTTCCCAAGGCCTGATTTTCACCTAAAAGCAAATGATTAAAGCCAGTATGCAAGTGTAAAATAAGTTTGCTCTTTTTAACCAAGCTCCAATAATCCTGGCAATGGTCACCACGGTAATAATAAGAAAGTAATACCACTTCTTGCTGCTATGGAGTCCTGCCTGGGTTGACCTCTGGCCTACAGAATGCCTGTAAGATTTATAAGCCTTGTGATCTTCAGTACACAGTAGAAGCCACAACCAACAGATTCATTCTATAACTGTCAGTCAGGTTATGACTACAGCTTGTCTTCTGACCCACCAGGAGACAAGCTGTCTGCTATTTCCTAGCGGGAATGTCCCACCTTTTCTTTTCACTAATGTACATTGGAAGAATAAGTTGTCTTGGGCCACCCGTTAAATTACACAAACACTAATGAAAGCTGATTAGCAAGAAAAAGGTCCATGCATCCTTTTTGTGATATCTGACAGCACACATAAGCAAAAAAAGTCCTTACAAAATTGAAACTGACCTGCAGCCCAAGCAAAAAAAGTCCTCATGGAATCAGCATGTGGCCCATGGGCTGCACGCTGGACAGCCCTGTCTAGAAAGCAGTAAAGAGATACCTTACAAAATAGGCGTCCACAGAAGCCAGGGGAACCAGAGAAAGGGATTTCCAGAAGAAACTGTGTTATCTCTCCCAGGAAGCACAGAAATTCCACTTGAAAATGGTCAGTCGCAAAGGATTCCAGAGGACTCCATCCTGTAGATGTCAAGACCCAAGGTGACACCTACGGGTCAATTTAAAGAGACTCATTCCAAGCCACACTGGGAGGATGGGCAGATGGACCACAGTGGGTGGATGACTCGTACCAAGCAGCAAACCATGATGTCACCTTGGGTCAGTGTTTGTGAATTCAATTATATAACTGATTATATAAATTCCCTTGGCAACTTCTGATCTTGAGTTAATCTTCTATAACTATTCTAAATTTTAAAACTCTCTCATAATTGAATATCTTTTTGTGACTTAACCATGAAGCTAAATAAAAGAGATAACAAACAGCATTGCTTAGACTTAGGAGCCTAAGAATGGCACTGTGGCTCTCCACTGTGGGTTTCTAAGCGCAGTCCACTCTGAGACCTGGTTTCCATGACTGGGGCGCATAATGGCAGGGTTACAATATTTAAAATGGAATTGGACAGTGGGGCTTGTTGAAGACTTAAGTTACCCCTGTGGCTGCAGTCTCACCTGCACACACACACATTTCTACAAAGAGATGGTAAGCCCATGGTGCCCAAGCTGCACATCCCTCTAAAAAGGAGATGACTTCATCACAAAAGCAGGGTGGACTCCCAGCTGCTGGGTACTGTTCTCAGGGAAAGGGGAAACTTCAAGCATATCTGCACATCCAGGGAGTTAATGAGGACATCACCCAACTTCAGAGGCACCACTGACACAGAATCCAACATGAGACGGGGCCTGGTTGCTTCCCACCCCCACCAAAGCCTGTGCAAGCCTGTCTTCCCCTCAACTTCATCAACTTTCGGGAGCTGGTTGGATTTTTCTGTCTGTTTTCTAATCGTGTGTAATCTCAAGAAATCCTCTGATGGAGACCCTCAATTCTCGTACTTACTCTGTGTCATAAACTTGTAACTAAATTTCACATATACTGTCATAATCTATAAAAATTTAAAAAAAAGAAAACCTCAACCTACCACTTACAGATTTTTCAGCCTATCTTAGAGCACTGGATTGGGAGGTCAGAAGCTGAATCTTCGTTTGCATCATTCAATCACCATATTTTACACCTAATACCTGCCAAGGGCCAAAGATATGGAGGTGAACAAACAAAGAGACAAGAGACAAGGGCCCCTGCCCCCACCGGGTGATGGCCAAGTGATGCAGTGTCCTAAACTGAAATGAAGGGGCTTGGTCAAAAGCTCTGTGATGTCCCTCCCAGCTCTCCTATTCTCTGCTCTCTGCACTGGTGCCAAAAGGGGACCGAAACATTCTGCAATGTTCTGCTTTCCTGAACAGATGCTATTTTAACTCCAGATACATATAGCTCTGCCGCAGTCTTGTGACTTATCTCCATTCTGCCAACCATGAGCTATGCATTTCCATCCCAGAGTTTATTAGACTAACCGGTGCCCTCGTCTAGAAGGCCTGCTGGCACACACAGCTCAGGCTCCTTGGCACAGGGACTCTCACAGCCCCATTCCTTCCACATGGAGGAAATCTGGTCCCTCCAGATCAAAACTACAAAAAAGCAGGAGCAGGGCTGCCAAGCCTTCCTCACATGCTGCCTGGGTTTGTTTATTTCTTCTTCATCAACTCACATCATTTCTGACACTGCACTTCAACATCCTGAACACAGCCAGGGAGAAAGGCTTTAAGAGGCACTGAAGTGCAGCCAACTCCTGATTAGCCACAGTCCTGAAGGAAAGGAACAGCACGCGGCCATGGCGGGAAGACTCTGGCCTCCGAGAACTGCAGGGGCAGGGACTCTCATACAGGAGAAGGAGAAGCATTCGTGAAACAAGTGAAAATCTTTCCTGTCCGCCCCGCCCCCAGCAATTCCGCTCAGACAACAGTTCAGGAAAACACTTGGCTGGAGTCCTGCTTCTGGGAGTTCCTGAAGACACTACATTGGGAGTCCACAGTTCCCATCATCAGTTTGCAAGGGGAAGATGCCAGCCCCTGAATCAATTGGGGGAACAGATTTTTATAAGTACGCTACAAACCTAAGCTATGAATAAATGCACTTAACAACGGTGAAGGTTTTTATTAGCACATCTCAAGAGAAGTTTTCTTTTCCCCAAAGCTAAGTTCATGAATATGAAGCAGAAATTTATAGGGAGTAAGGAGCTGGGGAAAAGAAAGCAATGAGACAGGAGACAGTAAGTGTGAATGCAGATGGACATGGGAAAGGCTGTGCCCAGAAATAAGCTAGCACAATGCAGGCAGTCCTTTCTGAAGGTAGGTGCAGGCTCTCCAGAAGTTAATCAGATTCTGCTTACAACAGCCCCTCCCAGCCTCCCCCACTTTCCCTGCCCACCATGGTCACTTGCCCTGCAAGCCCATGAAAGAAACTAAGCTGCCTTAGGGAGTGGTGCCAGCTGGTGGCTGGTACAAAGTACTATTTGAAAGGTGTAAGCAGCAGCGCCCACAGATGAGACTGGAGGGGAGATGTTGAGGCCAGGTTGACTGAAAGGGGAGGGCGAGCTGCCAGGGCGGTGCAAAGGTGGAGTCCACGCCTGAGGCCAGGTAGAGCCCCTTTTATATAGGGCCAGAGGGGTGGGTCAATTCCACAGACAGTGAGTTAGGGGTCTCAGATACAAACTTCTGACCTCAGGGGCGGGGCCTCCTTTGTCTTGGGGGTGGCTGGCTGCATCAGGTCCCCAAGGCTATCACCATTCTCTCTTCCTTCTCCTGAGGGACTCACTATTGCTACTGCCCTCTTCCTCCTCTTTCCTCTAATTGTGATCACAGAGGGCTCAATCTGAAATTTAGAAGTCCAGGGATGGAATCCATATTCCTCATTTCCCTACCAGGAGGCCTTGAGCAAGTCACATAACCCCTCTGCCTTGCACCTCTCCACAAACAGCAAACATGGATAGAAACACCTACTTGCTCGGCAGGGTTTTAATGAAGCAACAGACACAAGCTTAGGCTATAAATGGAACAGTACTGATCAGACAGAAGGCACAGCTCCCTTCCCGCTGACCCTCCACCGCATGGTTTGACACTCCAGATAACGCTCAGCTCAGAGAGATTGGACAAAGGACCATGACACTCCAAATAAGTCAACAACAGAGGAACAGGGAGCCTTGTTCAGAAGTGAAAAATAAAATCCCAGCTCTGAATGAGCTCGCTTCTCTGGTGGATGCCTGAATTTTCAAGGTGAATTGCCACAAGCCTGAGTGGGCCGGCAGAGTTGTATGTTGGAACTTGTAGCCCTCACCTGTCACTTACAGTGGATTCTTGACCACAGTGGCCTAAAAGGTCACTAAGTCTCCCAAGCCCTGTCCTGGCACTAAGGAAACCCAGCTCTGGGCTCACTGGGAAGAAAACACACAGCCCCTGCCAGGCTCTGCTACCTCCTCAAACGCCACCTCATCCTGAAATAGATCTTAAAAGGCACTAATGAAATTATCTCCTCTGTCTTTTATTCCTCAGTAACAACCACAAAATTAGATAAAATGACCCCCTGCTCCTCTAATTTAAGGCCTACTTTATTACCTTCAACCCCAATTCTCTGAACTTTAAACGGATATGAGACCCTGAAGCCCCACAGGCCAACGAGATTAGTAATTGATGGCTCCTTCCTCCCAGCCTGTTCCCCAGAGGGAGCTTCTCCTCCCCTGGGGTGGGGTCACAATCAGTTCAATCTTCATGCTTCAGAACCATCCCCTTTGAACAAGACCTGGCCTGGTGGTGGCTCAAAGGAGAAGCAGCCCCTTCTCACTCAGAGCATTGGTGTCAACTCAGCCAGAAAAGCAAAGCCAAAAGGAGGCGGTCAGCACGGTTAAATGTCCACCAGGCTAAAGCATGCGCCCACTCAAACCCACACCTTGGGAGGGCTGGTCGCCCCCATAAAATGCTAAGTGCACTTTGAACCCAGGAACAAGGAGAATGAGCACTATTTTTCCCAGCCTGCTGGGCTGCAAGGGGAGCTTCAGCTGTTTGTTTTCTTTTTCAGATTGCAGCCCATAAAGGGAAGAGGGGCTGGAGGCCAGGCAAACAAATGACACACAGGCAAAGTGCGGTGGGAGCCCCAGGGCCTGCCCTTAGGAAGTAAAGGAGGGAGAAGATAAGAATCAAAGGAAGAGGCTGAGGGGAGCGACCAGGGTGCCCTGATCCAAGAAGGAGCCTGGGTGGACTGAATTCCAGAAGGCTCAGAAACTGTTCTCAATCATATACAATGCAGGGTAATTACTCTGTATCATTCAAGAGATGGAAGAAGAAATTTTTTTTCACTGTCTTTTGCCTATTTGAAAAAGTTACTTTTATTAAATAGTTACCAAAGAGCATCTTTCTAACTCAGGTCCATAATCTTAAAAAAAAGAAAACCTAAGGAATAGAAAACTGCCATTTCTTTTTTTGTTTGTTTTTTGAGACAGAGTCTCAATTTGTCACCCTTGGTAGAGTGCTGTGGTGGTATAGCTCACGGCAACCTCAAACTCTTGGGCTCAAGTGATCCTCTTGCCTCAGCCTCCCAAGTAGCTGCGACGACAGATGCCCATCACAATGCCCAGCTACTTTCAGAGATGGGGTCTCGCTGTTGCTCAGGCTGGTCTGGAACTTCTGAGCTTAAGCAGTCCACCTGCCTCAGTCTCCCAGAGTGCTAGGTTTAGGCTCATGCACTACCCTACGGAAAACTGTCATTTCTTAACAGAACAGGGACATGAGAGTGACAAAACAATACCACCAGACCTTTTGTAAGGCAAAAAGTCTATTATATTCCATTTTAAATGAACTTTCCCTAAAAACAAGTACCCATAAGTAAGTTTTCTTTCAAATCAACAACAAAACCCCTATAGTAGATAAGACAAACCAGCCAACAAATCATAGCTGACAAGCTATCTGATCCAAGTAAAAAGTGGTTCCTAAATTATGCATCGATTGCGCTCTGGAAACAGAAGGGAGCAAACTCTTCCCACAGACGTCAATCTATGGGAGCAGCTTTACAATGAAACTTGAAAGGCTATTTTGGAGACTTCTAATTCCTCTGTAAGGAACTACGGCTGAAGATAAAGGCTTTATCTGAAAAATAATCAAAGGAGCTTGAGGGGAGACGTGCCATTTATTTATGTCTTGGTACCTGATTCCCTGGCATTTCAGCAATAAAGGAAATGTTAGGCAGAGCCCAGTGTGCTAATGGCACTAAAGCCCTAGCCCCGTAAGCCAGCTGCTATGCCTACTAGCTGCCGTCGCTCAGATTGCTCCCAAAATGTCTACCCCAGACACATGCTGGACGGTGTCTTTGGATCAAGGCCAATGAACAAAGGCAACTATATTAAAAACACACGCACCCTGACATACAAATTCGACTGAGAAGGTACCAGCGGTCCCATCTTTAGGAATAGTAAACATTTCACCGAATAAAAAAATCGTACCTTACTGTAATTCTAAAACTTATATTACAAGTTCAGATGCTCAGAGGAAATTCAGGCACAATACCACTTCTTGGACTAATTACGATGTGGAGTAGTCAAGATTCCACCAGGGGCCTCTGTGGAATGTGCCTGAGTATCTCCTATATCAGTGGGTGACCCCTATGTAAGGGGGGACCGGTTCCACAGCTTGAGGGCTTGCCCTGCCTCACAGGTGCTTTTGTTTTGTTCTAACCTGATTAAGATTATATTGTAAAATAAGAGGTGCTCTGAGAATCAGACATCACCTAGAAGCCCCAATGAATTGCTGCTTATTATGAGTTGGTAAAAACTCGCAAGTGCAAGGCTGGGTGCAGACCAGACACATAACAAATGCCCCGCACTCACTTCTTCAGGAATGGTGTGACATAAATATTCAGTAACATCTCGAATTCCAAAGACTTCTAAAACCCACTCATATTTTAACATCTGGGATTTTCATTTCAATTTATTTTCTTAGCTTATTTTTCAAGTATGATAGACAAACTGATTCCATGGAGACTGGACATTCCTGGGCAAAGCTGAATTTCTCATTCCACCTAAGCCCCAGGAAACTTTAAGACCATGGAGAGGGTCAGCTAGGAGTCAAGTTTCTTTTACTGCCTTGTCTTTGCTAAATTCTCCTTAGCCAGCTATGCAACTGGGACTCAGCACCGGGCAGAAGCAGCCACAGCTCAGTGACCCCTTGTACGTGGCATTTGCTGGCCAGTGCCTCTACTAGGTTGTGGGGGGCACACAAAGAAAACAGAAGATATCTTCTTTCTTTCTGCTTCTTTTATTTTTGCTACCAACGCCCAGTAAAGGAACTGGAAAGGCTGAAGAATAAATAATATCAATGTAGAAGCAGAAGAAGACAGGAATGAATTCTCAAGACCGAATTCTCCTATGCAAAAACAGTCTTGGTTAGAGTTCAGCCGTCACCAGGGGTCAGAGAATCCAGCCAGCCTCCAGTTCCGGAGAGGACCCAGGTCCCCTGCGGCTCCAAAAGTAGCTAAAGCACTGCCTGGAGGGTCACTAACTCCCGATCCAAAGGATACAGCAGAATCACCTCAAGCCAATCAATCAGTGCACCTCTCAAAGCACCCAACTAACTTAGCAATATGGGGAAAACTGAAATGTGCTGATTTAAAAGCGCTTTATTAAAATTATTTAAACTTAAACTATATTCTAAAACATAATCCTTACACCACTGATAAATATTTCCATTTTCTTTTGTGCTGCCAATTAGAAAAGTCTATTGTTTGCTCCCTACCACCTACACGTTTATGTTCCATCCTATGTGGTCTGCCTGCCAACAACTGGGCTACCAGGAGCTTCCAGGGTGTGTCTGACAAACGTGTCTCTCTCCAAGGGCAGCCAAGACAGCTGGATGCTAATGGCCACAGCTGGCCATTTAGTACACTAAGCTCCCCAACCTAGCAACATTTACCTTATTCAGGAGTAACACAATGAAACAAAAACTGGTGACTTCTTATCTTTTTCAGGAATCTAAAATCCTATTGATTTAAGTCTATGATGGTAAATTCTCAATGATGTGTGGTAATGTGAACAAAGAGCCATGTAATTAATCCAAAAAGACACTCTATAAATCATTTAATTGGTTTAGAAACACAGTATATTTTTGTGTAATTGTGCCTTAGCTTAGCTCACAGGGCTTTTTTTTTTTTTTTCTTCTCAGGCTGACATTCTTTCATTTATTAAAAATCTGTTCCATGCCAGGAACTGTGCTAGGTGGAAGAGAGTAGCAAAAGGAAACTACAGAATAAATAAAACTCACATGACAACTGCATAAAGCAGCAGCTACTCCCTATGCTGGAAAGCAGAAAAAGCCAGTGCTCCCAATATCTTCTCACTCTGATAGTTTGATAAGTAACAGGTGAAATTTGTGCTTGGTCTCAAATGCAGAAGAGAAATTCTAAAGCTCCAACTCAAATGGAGGGGAGAAGGGTGTCGGCACAAAGGAAAGAGCCTCGGGTAAGAAGAAAGCCAGTGACGCCCAGGAGAAAGCCAGCCAAGTAAACTTCTTCAGCCGGTAACTCACGTCAGAAGCTGGGGACCATTTTACACCTTCTTAGAGATGTTGCCCCACACTGAATGGGAATTTTGGGTGGTTGTCACAGTGCATTGTCACAGCAGCAATAACTGGGCCAACCCACTCGGACATGAGCAATCACAGGAATCAACCTCTTACCGTTAAATACTTCTTAACCAAACGCAGAAACTAAGAGCCACCTGTCACTCACGAGTCTGCTTCAAAGTTCACCTGAAAAACAACAGAAAAAAGGCATGTTTTAAAACCAGCAGCCAGTCTTGTAATGATCCCACCAGAGCAAGGTGAGGGCTACTTGATTTTAGAGAATAAAACTCAACCTGTGTCTCTTGGCCAAGGGGTTGGATCAAACAGAACTAGGTGAGAGTCGTACTCAGTGCAAGGTAACTAAAAACCGAGTAATTAACCTACCTGTGCCTCAGTTTCCTCACCTGCAGTACCTCCCTCCCAGAATGATTAAGGGCTTTATATGCCAGGCACCTTCTATCCACGTGGTGATGCCTAAACGAACACGTGACGGGTTCCCTGCCCTCCAGGAGCTTACAGTCCACAAAGAGAAGTTAACAGGGAGCAATCATGACTTTGATGTGGCTGACAGAAACCACAATAAGGGAAAGAAGGTGACACGGAGCCTTTGCAGAACCACCAGCGGATTCCAGACCGAGTGCAGGCTCAGCTGAAGGGCTGGCCAAACTAGAGAGCAAGCAGAGAGCATGCCCTGCCTAGGGAAGAGCACAGTGCGAGGCCCCAGAAGCAAGAACACAGTGAGCTCACAAATAAAAACGGTTGGTGACCCCTGGAGTATCCCAGAAGGGGAAACTACACTGTTCCTCAAGGCCAATGCAAGCTCTTATGTAGGAAACTGGCAGAGTTCAGAAAGCTTCCTGGAACCCGGAGAGAAACCCAGCCTGGAAGGAGGTAATGACAGCCCATCTTGGCTGCTCAAAATGCCATATCCTGGTCTTTTATGTGAGGACCAGAGAGAAGGCTCCCACCAGCATCTCTGGCGAACCGTTTCTGAATTACACTCCTCCAGCATGAGGTGGTTCCCACCACCTCAAGAACAGCTTCTACCTGTGTCAACACTGCTGTGACAAGTGCCTGGGAGCCACCAGAAGCAGCGTCACATAGGAAGGTGTTAGAAACACAAATTCCCCACTAGTTCCAGACCCAGGGACCCAGAATCTCAGAGGTGGGGTTCAGAGATCTGGCTTTGACAAGCCCTGCAGGTGATTCTGATGCTTGCTAATGGCAAGTCCTGGGGGGACAGGGTACAGAGCTGGCCCAGCCTACTAACCCAACAGTGACTCAGTGTTCAAGGCACTCTACTAGGCCTTTGAAGCCCATTTATGTTTAAAAATATACAAAGCTGGTTCTGTCAAGGCCTGTAAGCGTTCCTAGCTGGGCAGACCAGTAAGGTGGAGAGGACTGATCCACCTTCACGGTGTGATGGGGACTTGGCACTGCAGGGAGACCTCATATCCCCAAGCAAGGCCCGGTCTTCTCCTGCAGCCCTCATTTGTTTTGGGACAGTCAAAGGCAACTTGAAGAAATCAGATGCAGGCTTCTCCTTTCCAGAATTTTCTCCTCCCACCTAGATAAAAAATCTGACTGCTCCAGCAACGAAAGAGTGAGGTCATCCTGGAAAGCTCCTCGTGGTTTTATTGGAGGGTCAAGTTTCTTTATGGAGTGTGTAAGAAACTCTGTGGTTATGATACCAGGGCCTAGGAGCCATAAAATAGTTCAGGATTCAAGAAGAGCCCAGTCTAGCTACCTCTTTCTTTGAATATCTATTCTTCTTCCTGGAAAAAGAAAAAAAGATTACCTCCACTCCCCACCCCCCAAAAAGAAGATTTCTATAAACAGCAGGCAAATTCTCACATTGTTGTTTCTGTTTTTATAGCTATTACTTTGTGTTATAAAAGGAAAAAATGGGGTCTAAAGCATTAAAATAGTGTTCAGGTTAACACTGATCATGATGACATTAGATGATGCACCACTCAGCTCCCAGGTCTGCCCCTTGGGCCAACGCCACAGTTTAGGGTGGCTGAGCTGCAGAACCTGACTACAGGCCATGGAACTGCATGTGGTACAGAGGCAAGGGGAATCTGGACTCCCAGTATCCATTGACTAATGCTGCAGAATCCCAACCACCCCCTCTGCACAGCACTCTACATTTGCACACAGAAGCTCACCAGCCTCCCACTTGCCCTGTGCCTGTGCTGCCTGCATCTCCAAAGGCTTTTGCACATCCCACACGGCCTACGTGTCCTACCCTGTCATACCTAGCTAACCGTCAATGATACAGTTCAACCAGGCCTGCCCCACGAGACAACAAGCTCCCTGGCTGCATAAGAAGCATGTGTGGAATAAATGACCCAACACAGAGACATACGGACCCACCTAGAATAAGAGCATCAAGCCTAGATTGCATCCCCTCACCTTTTCTAGTCCTATGAACATTTATGTATATAAAAACAGCTTTAAAGGGAAGCATGTCAACCAAATTCCCTAATGGTAGAATTTTAGGCATATCACAAAGTAAATTCCACTGTGTAGACAAGGAGCTCTTTCTACACCCTGCTGTTCCCTCCACAACAACCATTTGCTATTTCATCTCTTTCATAAGCTCGCTTTGTCCCCAGGGTGGAGCTGAGATGGATCCTGCAACTGTAGAAATGGAGGTTAATGACTTAATGATATGGAAAGCACAGCTCCTTAATCTTCAATTCACCTGCATCAGATCCAAGGTGGGGGGGGGGGGAGCTTCTCAATTCACTTCTGGTCATCTACCACTTAAAAAAGGAGATCGCTCATTATCTCCAGCATCTGAACCAGAATAGGGAAAAAAGAATGAGAAAAGTCAGTGTCAAGACATTCTTAAAGACTTCTCATAGTCCAATATCTTTAGAATGTCTCAAAGCACTTAATAATTAGTATCCGTAAAACCATCCTAAAAATAAAGGCTTCATAGAACAGACTTCTTACACTGTGGACAAAAGCCTCTCTGATTTGTTTCCATCCAAGATAAGAGCCTCTCTGTAAGGACAAAAGCCTGTGTCATGATAAAAAGTGAAGTGGAGGAACACACCTACGGTGCATCTTAGCAGGGTACTGGCGAAACTTATTAAAGGTAGAGTATTAATGTCTTTATATAGTGATCAAGGAAATGCCATGAAGGATATCTGTAACAGTATGATCAAAATATTTCTGAATGTATATG
>CAUYON010119916.1:0-11761 GCA_963573935.1 Arctocebus calabarensis
GTTTATTGTTACATAGCTGGGCATTGTGGCAGGCACCTTTAGTCCCAGCTACTTGGGAGGTGGAGGCAAGAGACTCGCTTGAGGCCAGGAATTGGAGGTTGCTGTGAGCTGTGATGCCACAGCACTCTATCCAGGGTGACAGCTTGAGGCTCTGTCTCAAAAAAAAAAAAAGAATGTTTATAGGCTCGGTGCCTGTGGCTCAACGGGCTAAAGCCCCAGTCACGTGCACCTGAGCTGGCGGGTTTGAATCCAGCCCTGGCCTGTCAAACAACAATGACGGCTGCAACCAAAAAATGGCCGGGCATTGTGGTGGGTGTCTATAGTCCCAGCTACTTGGGAGGCAGAGGCAGGAGACTCACTTGAGCCCAGAAGTTGGAGGTTGCTGTGAGCTGTGATGCCATAGCACTCTACCCAGGGTGACAGCTTGAGGCTCTGACTCAAAAAAAAAAAAAAGAATATTTATAGCAGCATCACTTATAATTGCAAAACTTTGGAAATTACCCAAGTGTCCATGATAACAAAATGGTTCACAAATAATAGTGTGTGTTGGCTCAGTGCCTATAGCTCAGTGTTAGGGCGCTGGCCACATAAACCGGATTTGGCGGGTTCAAACCCAACCCGGTCTGGGCCTGCTAAACAACGACAACTACAACAAAAAATAGCTGGGTGTTGTGGTGGACAACTATAGTCCCAGCTACTTGGGACGCTGAGGCAAGAGAATCGCTTGAGCCCAAGAGTTAGAGGTTGCTGTGACCTGTGACAGCACGGCACTCTACTCAGGGTGACAGCTTGAGACGCTGTCTCAAAAAAAAATAAAATAGTGTTCATATACATCAGAATATGATAGAATGAGAAAGTAAGTGGATTTAGCTCCATACAACATGAAAGAATCTCAGAAACATATTAAATGAAGAAAGTTGTGTAAACAGGCTGAGTGTGGTGGTTCATGTCTCTAATACTAGAACTTGGAGGCAATGGTGGGAGGATTGCCTGAGCTCAGGAGTTCAAGCCCAACCTGAGCTAAATGAGACCCTGTTTCTACTAAAAATTGAAAAACTAGCCAGCCATGGTGACACTAGACTGTAGTCCCAGCTACTTGGGAAGCTGAGGCAAGAGGATCACCTGAACCCAGGAATTTGAGGTTGCTGTGAGGAGCTATGATGCCTTAGCCTGGGGAACAGAGTAAAACTTTGTCTCCAAAAAAAAAAAAAAAGAAGAAGAAAGAAAAAAGAAGAAGATGGCTTGGCGCCTGTGGTTCAAGCGGCTGAGGCACCAGCCACATACACCTAAGTTGAACGGGTTCAAATCCAGCCTGGACCTGCCAAACAACAATGATGGCTGCAACAAAAAATAGCTGGGCTTGTGGCAGGTGCCTGTAGTCCCAGCTACGTGGGAGGCGGAGGCAGGAGAATCGCTTGAGCCCAGGAGTTGGAGGTTGCTGTGAGCTGTGATGCCATGGCCCTCTACCCAGGGTGACAGCTTGAGACTCTGTCTAAAAAAAAAAAAGGAAGAAAAGAAGAAGAAGAAATTGTGAGAGCAAAAGAATAATTTAGCATGATCTTATGTATATGTAGTTTAAAAATGGAAAAAAGGAATCAATATACTACTTAGGTTTATAGTAGTTAGCCTACTCCAAGATGGCACCCAAATATTTCTGCCTCTTGATATTCACACTCTTGTGCAGAACCCCCACCCCCACCTCCTCATACTGTACCAGAGTTGTTCTGTGTGACTAGTAGCAAATAGCAGAGATGATCATGTCATCACTTTCATCTTGGTTACAAACGATGTGGATTCTGTCTTTGTGTTCTTATGTTTTCTTTCTCTCTCTTACCCTCACTTTACTCTGGGGAAGCCAGCTGCCATGTTGGGAGTCACCCTATAGAGAGGTCCATATGTGGTGAGGAAAGGAAACCTCCTGCTAACAGTCATGAGAGGGTCTTCTGGCCCCAGCCTTCAGGTGACTATAACCTTATTTAAGACCTTGAGCCAGAACCACTGCATTAAACTGCATTCCTGACCGTCAGAATCTGTATGACATAATAAATGTAATTTTTTTTTTTTTTGAGACAGAGCCTCAAGCTGTCACCCTGGATAGAGTGCGGTGGCATCACAGCTCACAGCAACCTCCAGTTCCTGGGCTCAAGCGAGTCTCCTGCCTCCGCCTCCCAAGTAGCTGGAACTACAGGCTCCCACCACAACACCCAGCCATTTTTTTTTTTTTTTGTGGAGACAGAGTCTCACTCTATCACACTCGGTGGAGTGCTGTGGAGTCACAGCTCACAGCAACCTCCAGCTCTTGGGCTCAAGCGATTCTCTTGCCTCAGCCTCCCATGTAGCTGGGACTACAGGTGCCCGCCATAGCGCCCGGCTAATTTTTGATGCAGTTCGCCGGGCCGAGTTTGAACCCGCAGCCCTCAGTATATGGGGTCGGCGCCCTACTCGCTGAGCCACAGGCACCGCCCGTGGCCATTTTTTGGTTGCAGCCGGTCGTTGTTGTTTGGCGGGTCCAGCTCAGGTGTACGTGGCTGGCGCCTTAGCCCATTGAGCCACAGGCGCTGAGCCTAATAAGTGTAATTTTAAGCTGCTGAGTTTGGGGATAATTTGTTATGCATTAATAGGTAACTAATAAGAGGGATATATACTTCTGCGGTGAGGGAAAATGCACACACATTTCATGATAGCCGTTGGATATTTACAGGAGAGAGCACAGGATGACCCTGGGAAACAAAATGGAATTGGGAACTTCAAAGGTAATAAAAATGTTTTTCTTTCTTTCTTTCTTTCTTTCTTGAGACAGGATCGCTTTCTGTCACCTATGCTGGAGCACAATGTCCCAATCACAGTTCACTGTAACCTTGAATTCCAGGGTTCAGGCAATTCTTCCACTCAACCTCCCAAGTAGCTGAAATTATAAGGCACATGCCAACACCTCCAGCTCTCCCTTGGTAGAGTGCCATGGCGTCATAGCTCACAGCAACCTCAAACTCCTGGGCTTAAGCGATTCTCTGGCCTCAGCCTCCCAGGTAGCTGGGACTACAGGTCCCTGCCTGGCTATTTTTAGAGACGAGGTCTCAGTCTGGCTCAGGCTGGTCTTGAACTTGTTAGCTCAGGTAATCCACACACCTTGGCCTTCCCAAAGTGCTAGGATCATAGGTGTGAGCCACCACGCCCAGCTAATTTTAATTTTTTTAATGTATTTTGTAGTGCTGGCATGGTGACTCATACCTATGATCCTAGCTCTCTGGGAAGCTGAAGTGGGAGGATCCCTGGAGTTCAGGAGTTCAAGAGCAGCCTAAGCAAGAGTAGGACCCATCTAGGAAAAATAGCTGGGCATGGTGACAAGTACCTTGTAATCTCAATTTCCTGGGGAGTCTGAGCAGGAAGATCACTTGAGCTGAGTTTGAGGTTGCTGTGAGCTAGGCTAACACCATGGCACTCTAGCTTGAGGCAATAGAGTTTGAGTCTGTCTCTAAAAAAGACAAACAAAAACAAAACCAAAAATTGTTTTTTTGGCTGGGGCTGGGTTTGAACCCCCCACCTCTGGCATATGGGACCGGCACCCTACTCCGTTGAGCCACAGGCGCCGCCCTTGTTTTTTCTTTTTTTTTTTTGAGACAGAGCCTCAAGCTGTCACCCTGGATAGAGTGCCGTGCATCACAGCTCACAGCAACCTCCAATTCCTGGGCTGAAGCAAGTCTCTTGCCTCTGCCTCCCAAGTAGCTGGGACTGCAGGTGACCGCCACAACGCCCAGCCCTTGTTGTTTTGGGTTGCAGCCATCATTGTTGTTTGGCGGGTCTGGACTGGATTCGAACCTGCCAGCTCAGGTGTATGTGGCTGGCGCCTTAGCCACTAAATAGTTTCTTGTATGAGCCACAGGCGCCGAGCCACCAAAAATAGTTTCTTGTAGAGATGATATCTCCATATGTTGCATAGGCTGGTCTTGAACTCCTGACTTCAAACAATTATCCCACCTTGGTTGCTCAAAATGCTAGGATTACAGGTGTGAGCTACTGTGCCTGGCCTGAAAATGTTTCTTCTTTTTTTTTGAGACAAAGTGTTACTTAGTCACCCTGGGGTGAGTGCTTGGCATCATAGATCATCGAAACCTCAAACTCTTAGGTTCACATGGTTCTCTTGCCTTAGCCTCCCCAAGTAGCTGGTACTACAGGTACCTGCCACAGCAACTGGCTATTTTTAGAGATGGGGGTCTCACTCTTGCTCAGGCTGGTCTCAAACTCCTGAGCTCAAGCAATCTGCCTGCCTTGACCTCCCAGAGTGTTTGGATTACGGGCGTGAACCACTGAACCACTGAAAATGTTTTTCGTACTAAATTGAATTGTACATGTGTATGGAGACATTTTTGGCTCATTATTCTCTATACCTTTCATATATTTCATATGTGTATGAACCTGCAGCTTTGCCAACAGATTAGGGAGATCTTATCCCCACCAAAGGCCATTTTTCTTTTTTCTTTTTCTTTCTTTTTCTTTAGACAGAGTCTCACTATGTTGCCCTTGGTAGAGTGCTGTAGCATCACAGCTCACAGCAACCTCTAACTCTTGGGCTTAAGCTAGTCTCTTGCCTCAGCCTCCCAAGTAGCTGGGACTACAGGCGCCCACCTCAACGCCTGGCTTTTGTTGTTGTTGTTTTTGTTGTAGTTGCCATTGTTGTTTGGCAGGCCCAGGCTGGGTTCCAACCTGTCCGCGCTGGTGTATGTGGTCAGTGCTCTAGCCACTGCGCTATAGGTACCGAGACAACACAGGCCATTTTTCAAGCTCTGTGCACCACCTGGATCACTGGGGCGTATTCCCCACCTAAGTAATAGAGGTCACACAGTTTCCCAGAGCTAGGCTTCACCTCAGTTTTTTTTTTTAAATAGAGACAGAGTCTCACTTTAGAGACCCAATAGAGTGCTGTGGCATCACACTGCTAACAGCAACCTCCAACTCCTGGGCTTAGGCAATTATCTTGCCTCAGCCTCCCAAGTAGCTGGGACTACAGGTACTCGCCACAATGCCTGGCTATTTTTTTTGTTGCAGTTTGGCCAGGGCTGGGTTTGAACCCACTACCCTCAGTATTTGGGGCCGGCGCCCACCCACTGAGCCACAGGTGCTGCTCCCTCCGCTCTTATTCTTTTTTTTTTTTTTTTTTTTGAGACAGAGTCTCACTATGTCACCCTGGGTAGAGTGCCATGGTGTCACACCTCACAGCAACCTCAAACTCTTGGGCTCAAGCGATTCTCCTGCCTCAGCCTCTCAAGTAGCTGGGACTACAGGTGCCCGCCACAATGCCTGGCTATTTTTTTGTTACAGTTGTCATTGTTGTTTTAGCTGGCCCAGGCCGGGTTCAAACCCTCCAGCCTGGGCATATGTGGCTGGTGCCCTACCCACTGAGCTACGGGCACTGCCTTCACCTCCACTCTTGATCATCGATTGGGTGTATGCCTCTGGCCTGGGTAACTGCCTGCTGGGGCACCCGTTATATCCACATGGTGTTCACTACCAGAATAGGAAAACTGATTTTGATCTTTACAAACTGCCACAAGACATTTTGAAATGCAACTCAGACCTTGAAGCTTCACATCCAAAAGCACTGGGTTTTTTGTAATACTAGAGCATCCCTTAGTATTCTAGGGCAAAAAATTTTAAACCCCCCCATAAGAAGAACATACACAAAGTCAAAGAAGAAACCACATATGAGGAAGAACCAACAAAAACATCATGGCCATCCATAATGAAATATCAGACCAGATCCTCTCCCACAAGAGATGACAGTATTGCTATGTCAGAAGATTCTGACTACAATGAAATTATAGAAGTGACATGGAATTCAGATTATGGATGAAAAAAACGATGAAAAGAATCGAAGGACAAGTGTGGAAAACCAGCAGAAAGAAATCAAAAAATTGACCCAAGAATTTTTTTTTTTTACAGACAGAGTCTTACTTTATCACCCTCAGTAGAGTGCCATGGCGTCACAGCTCACAGCAACCTCAAACTCTTGGGCTTAAGTGATTCTCTTGCCTCAGGCTCCCAAGTATGTGGGATTGCAGGTGCCTGTCACAATGCCTGGCTATTTTTTTGTTGGAGTTGTATTGTTGTTTAGCTGGCCCAGGCTGGGTTCGAACCCACCAGCCTGGGTATATGTGGCTGGCGCCCTACCCACTGAAATACAGGTGCTGCCCATTAGCTGGTTTAAAGAGGAAATAAAGAAGGAAATCATTAGATTACTTGAACAGAATGATGATGAATCCACAAGCTATCAAAACTTTTGGGATATTGCAAAGGCAATCCTAAGAGGGAAATTTATCACATTTAATGCTCACATCCAGAAATCAGAGAAAGCATGAATCAACAATCTAATGACTCGGCTTGGCACCTGTGGCTCAACAGGCTAAGGCGCCAGCCAGGTACACCTGAGCTGGCGGGTTCGAATCCAGCCTGGGTCCACCAAACAACGATGATGGCTGCAACCAAAAAAAAAATGGCCGGGCGTTGTGGCGGGCGCCTGTAGTCCCAGTTACTTGGGAGGCAGAGGCAAGAGACTTGCTTGAGCCCAGGAATTGGAGGTTGCTGTGAGCTGGGATGCTACGGCATCCCAGGGTGATAGCGTGAGGCTCTGTCTCAAAAACAAAACAAAAAACAAACAAACAAACAAATCTAATGACTCATCTCAAGGAGCTGAAAACTTAAGAGCAATTTAATTCCAGACCCCGCAGAAGAAAAGAAATAATCAAACTCAGATCAGAACTAATGAAATTGAGAATGAAAGAATCATTCAGAAGATTAATGAAACAAAAATTTGTTTCTGCGGTGCCCATAGCTCAGTGGGTAGGGTGCCAGCCACATACACCCAGGCTGGCAGTTCCAACCTGGCCTGGGCTGCTAAACAATGACAACTGCAACAGAGAAATGGCCGGGCATTGTGGTGGGTGCCTGTCATCCCAGCTACTATGGAGAATTGCTTAAGCTCAAAGACTTGGAGGTTGCTGTGAGCTGTAATACCACAGCTCTCTACCGAGGGTGACATAGTGAGACTGTGTCTCAAAAAAAAATAAAGACGTTTCTTTGAAAAGATAAACAAAATTGATACGCTCTCCTTTAGATTAACTAGAAATAGAAAAGCAAGATGTCTAATAAGCTTAATCAGAAATGAAAACAGGGCTCGGCACCTGTGGCTCAATGGGCTAAGGCGCCAGCCACATGCACCCAAGCTGGCGGGTTCGAATCCAGCCTGGGCCCACCAAACAACAATGATGGCTGCAACCAAAAAATGGCCGAGCGTTGTGGCGGGCGCCTGTAGTCCCAGCCACTTGGGAGGCAGAGACCGGAGACTCGCTTGAGCCCAGGAATTGGAGTTTGCTGTGAGCGGTGATGCCACAGCATCTATCCAGGGTGATAGCTTGAGGCTCTGTCTCAAAAACAAAACAAAATAAAACAAAGAAATGAAAACAGGGGCCAGGCACAGTGGCTCACACCTGTAATCCTAGCACTGTAGGAGGCTAAAGCAGGTGGATGGATTGCTTGTGCTCAGGAGTTTGAGACATAAGCAATAGCATGTCTACTAAAAATAACAAAAAGTAGACACGTATAGTGGCATATGCCTGTAGTCCCAGCTACACGGGAGGCTTGAGCCCAAGACTTTGAGGTTGCTGCAAGCTATGACTCCATGGCACTCTACCCAGGGCAACAGAATGAGACTTCACTTCATCTCAAAGAAAAAAAGAAAAAGAAAGAAAAGAAAAAAAAGTGTGTGTGGAGGAATAACAACTGATACTACAGAGATACAAAAGATCTTCACTGAATACTACAAAAATATCTACACCCAGAAATTTGAAAACATAGAGGAAATGGACAAATTTTTGGCATCACACTACCTTCCTAGACTCAACCAACAAGAAACAGAACTCTTTGAACACACCAGTTTCAAGGTCCAAAATTGAAACAGCAATAAGAACACTTACAACAAAAAAAGTCACAGATCAGATGGTTTCACAGCAGAATTCTACCAAACCTTCAGAGAAGAGATATTGCAGAATCTATTCCAAAACACTGAGAATGAAGTACCCTCTCCTTTTACAATGCAAATAAGACTCTGGTACAAAAAATGGGAAAGGACACAACAAAAAAGAGGAAAACTACAAAACTCTGTCATTAATGAATATTGATGCAGAAGTACTCAATAAAATCTTACCAAACAAAATTCAGCTACACACCAAAAAAATTATCCATCATGAGCAAGTGGGTTTCTATATGCAAATCTAGGGTGGCACCTGTGGCTCAGTGGGTGGGGCGCTGGCCCCATATACCAAGAGCAGCAGGTTCCAACCAGGCCCGGCCAAACTGCAACAAAAAAATAGCCAGGTGTTGCGGCAGGCGCCTGTAATCCCAGCTACTTGGGAGGCTAAGACAAGAGAATCACCTAAGCCCAGGAGCTGGAGGTTGCTGTGAGCTGTGTGACGCTACAGCACTCTACTGAGGGTGATAAAGTTAGACTGTCCCTACAAAAAAAAAAAAAAAATGCAAATCTATAAACATAATTTACCACATAAACAAAAGTAAAAACAAGGACTATATGACTCTCTCAATTGATGCAGAGAAAGCTTTTGGCAAAATTTAGCATCCTTTTTTGATAAGAATACTCAAGAATATAGGCAAAGATGACATATTTCTCAAACTGATTGAAGCTGTCTATGAGAAACCCACAGCTACCATCATAATGAACAGTGAAAAGTTGAAATCATACCCATTTAGAACTAGAACCAGACAAGGATGCCTACTATCACCACTACTTTACAGCATAGTGCTAGAAGTTCTAGCCAATGCCATCAGACAAGAGAAAGATATGAGGGGTACCAAATGGGAGCAGAGGAAGTCAAACTATTGCTCTTCCCAAATGATATCCTAGACCAAGAAAAATCCAAGGACACAAGCATGAGACTCCTCAAAGTGATCAAGAAATACAGCAACATTGGCTTGGCACCTGTATCTCAGTGGTTAGGGCGCTGGCCCCATGCACTGGGGCTGGCAAGTTCAAACCCTGCCCAGGCCTGCTAAACAACAATGACAACAACAACAACAAAAATAGCTGGGCTTTGTGGCAGGTGCCTGTAGTTCCAGCTATAAGGGAGGCTGAGGTAAGAGAATTGCTTAAGCCCAAGAGTTTGAGGTTCCTGTGAGCTGTGACGCTATGCCATTCTACGGAGGGCGACATACAGCAACATTTCAGGTTATAAAATCAATGTACACAAATTAGTAGCCTTCGTATATGCCAACAACAGTCAAGCTGACAATCAAATCAAAGAGACAATACCCTTCACAGTAGCATCAAACAAAATGAAATACCTCAGAATATATAGAACAAGGAATCTGAAAGATCTCTACAAACAGAATTACAAATCAATGAGAAAAGAAGTAACAGAAGATGTTAACAGATGGAAGTGCATATCATGTTCATAGCTTAAAAGAATCAATATTGGCTTGGTGCCCATTACCACAGTGGTTATAGTGCCAGCCACATACACCTAGGCTGGTGGGTTTGAACCCAGCCCAGGCCAGCTAAAACAACGATGACAACTGCAACAAAAAGTAGCTGGGTGTTGTGGTGGGTGCCTGTAGTCCCAGCTACTTGGGGGGCTGAGGCAAGAGAATTGTTTAAGCCCCCAAGAGTTTGAGGTTGCTGTGAGCTGTGACGCTATGCAACTCTACCAAGGACGACATGAGACTCTGTCTAAAAAAAATTAAATTAAATTAAATTAAAAAAGTCAATATTGTTAAAATGTCTATACTACCCCAAGAAATCTACAGATTTAATGCAATCCCAATGAAAATACCCATATCTTACTTTTAAGATCTTGGCAAAATAATTCTATGTTTTATATGGAACGAGGAAAAAACTCACTTAGTGAATGTAATTTTATAAAATAAGAATAAATTGAGAGGCATTACCTTGCTGGACTTTACGTTATACTACAAATCTGTAGTAATCAAAACAGCATGTTATTGGGATATAAATAGAGACATAGGAGAGAAATATCTCTGGAATAGAATAGAGAATCCAGAGATGAAATAGTCTCATACAGCCATCTAATCTTTGACAAAACAAAAACATTTAATGGGGAAAAGAATTACTATTTAATGGTGCTGGAAGAAATGGTTAGCCATATGTAAGAGAATGAAATTGGACTTGCACCTCTCACCCCTTGCAAAAATTAACTTGTGATGAATAAAAGATCTAAATCTAAGATATGAAACAATAAAAAGCCTAGAAGATAGTGTGGGAAAAACTGCTGATCTTATCAGCCTAGGGAAAGAATTTATGAAGAAGACCCATAAGAGCCTGGCGCCCATAGTATAGTGGTTACGGTGCAGGCCACATGCACTGAGGGTAGCAGGTTCTAACCTGGCCTGGGCCAGCTAAACAATGACAACTGCAACAACAACAAAAATAGCTGGGAGTTGTGTTGGGTGCCTGTAGTCCCAGCTACTTGGGAGACTGAGATAAGAGAATCACTTAAGCCCAAGAGTTCGAGGTTGTTGTGAGCTATGACACCATGGCACTCTACCGAGAGTGACATAGTGAGAGTCTTTCTCAAAAACAAAAAACAAACAAACAAAAAACCCCAAAACAAACCTGGTCAAGAGACATGAATAGAAACTCTTCTGATGAGGACAGAAGAATGGCCAATAAACACATGAAAAAAATGCCCATTATCCCTAATTATCAGAGAAATGCAAAACAAAACCACTTTGAGATATCATCTAACCTCAGTGAGAATGGCTCACATCACAAGGTCCAACAAGGTCTCTGCTGGTGCAGAGACAAGGGAACACTCATGCACTGTTAGTGGAACTGCAAACTAGTATAGCCTCTATGGAAAGAAGTATGGAGATTCCACAAAGAACTAAAAATAGACCTACTGTTTGACCATGCAATTTCACTACTAGGCATCTACCCAAAAGAAAAAAAAAAGACATTTTTTCTACGGAACATTAACACTAGAATGTTCACAGCCAGGCGGTGCCTGTGGCTCAGTGAGTAGGGCGCCAGCCTACTCACTGGCGGATTTGAACCTTGTCCCAACGAAACTGCAACAAAAAATAGCCAGGCGTTGGGGCGGGTGCCTGTAATCCCAGCTACTTGGGAGGCTGAGGCAAGAGAATCACCTGAGCCCAAGAGCTGGAGGTTGCTGTGAGCTGTGATGCCACAGCACTCAACCGAGGGTGACAAAGTAAGACTCTGTCACTAAAAAAAGAAAAAGAATGTTCATAGCCACACAGTTCATATAATCACAAAGATGTGTAAACAACCCAATTGCCCAACATATGAATAGATTAATAAACTGTGGTATATGTATACTATGGAATATTATTTATCCCTAAAAACAGATGGATATTTTGTATCCTTTGTAACAATCTTGATGGATTGGAGAAAATTCTCCTAAGTATCACAAAGATTGGAAAAACAAGTGTCACATGTACTCAGTACCAGTCTGAAACAGGGAGATTAACAACCACAGACCCATATGAGATAAAATCTCAGTTAAACTCAAGAAGTTTAGAATCAACTTAGCAAGTTCCATAACAGTCTATTTGGATATTCATTGGAATTGCCTTGATTTTTTTTTTTTTTTTGAGACAGAGCCTCAAGCTGTCACCCTGGGTAGAGTGCTGTGGCATCACAGCTCACAGCAACCTCCAATTCCTGGGCTCAAGCGAGTCTCCTGCCTCCGCCTCCCAAGTAGCTGGGACTACAGGC
>CAUYON010119917.1:0-12741 GCA_963573935.1 Arctocebus calabarensis
CTTCTGCCCTCCCCGGCGCCTCCCTCGATCCCCGCCCCCGCCCCCGCCGCCGCGCCCGCCGCTTCCCCCCCCCCCCCCCCCCCCCCCCCCCCCCCCCCCCCCGCCCCCCCCCCCGCCCCCCCCCCCCCCCCCCCCCCCCCCCCCCCCCCCCCCCGAGTCAAAACGGACCCTGGCCAAAAACTGCAACAACAACAACAAAAAAAGTCCAAGACCCAGTCTCCCCCGAGGACAGCAAAGGCAGCTGTAAGATGAGTAGGTAAGACTACAAGCCTCAGCTCAGCAAAGCTGCTCAGAAATAAAGGGGAAACACAAGGTTCACACAAGGCTGGTGGTGTACCCCTGCTGGGAACAGATCAGTCATTCAGACAGCAGAAGAGCTCCCTAGATCTTGGCAGACCTGGCTGACCACTGGTGCCCAGAGGCATCCATTCCTCAAATAAACATTTCCACACTTCCTCCCTGAGGCCGCTAGTGATGTAGATAACGTTTCAGCCTCTTTTTCCTTACTTCACTGACCTATCCCTCAGTGGTTGTCTCGACAGCCTTCTCTCCCAGGCCCCCTCAGCTGCACACACTCACTCTCTGGGTGCCCCCACCCTCCACACATCTCCTGTGCCTCCACGTGCCTCTCATCCACCTCCCAATGCCTCTTGTCTGCATGCCTAACCCCCAAAACCTGACTGTCTGAAAGTACCACAGCCCTGCTCAGGTCCCTGCCCAGCCAGGTCCAGAGCTCTGCCTTCCACCACATCTCACCTTAAACCCGGGCCAGCCACCTGGTCTTTCTCACCCTCCTAACGCCTGAGTACATTTTACTACACCCAATCCCCCAGCCAGTGGTCCTTGCCACTCTGTCCCCCTCCGAGCTGAAGTGACCACAGATGCCCAGCTGACAAGAGGTGGCTCTGCAACCCTGAGACCCTCCTAGCACCCCAAAGCTCTACAACTGCAGGTGATTTGAGCTCCCTTTGGATTTCTCAAACAAGAAATGAGAACACTGAGCCCCATTCCCAGGACTGCTGCAAGATGAAATGAGACCCAGGTGTGTCACAGACAACATGGGGCACATCTGTGTCCCTTCTGCTGGGCACACAGCAGGTTTCATACCCATCCCAACCCTGCATGCCCCATGCTGGAGCGACGACCCACACAGCATCCCACTCCCATCTCAGAACCACCTGAGGCCTGGGCCCTTCCTCCTGGGCAGGCTGACCTCTTCTCAGGACTTCCCACCATCCTATCTGGGAGAGGACTGAGTCCCAGCTTGGGAGCTCCAGGAAGACAAGGATACACGCCCCCAGCAGCTCCACTCAGGACTCAGTGGGACAGCTCAAAAATCCAAAATACTTTTGTTTCAAAATGTTACTGGCATTTAGTTTGTGCATAAAATGCTAAAAAAAGAAAAAAAAAACCACAAGTGAAACAAATGCCTTCAACTGTTAGACTCAATTATAATAGGTTAAGTTTAAGTTTGTCAAACAGTGAGGTTTCATGTATTAAACTAGTAACATTTTATGTATATTCTAAGTGTTCAGATGGTTTATTAAACAAACTATAAGCACTTCTCTGAGAAATGAGTCCCCCATCCCACATTAGATGACCAAAAGAAGACCAAGCTCTGGCAGATCCCCAGGCTCGTACAGGCAGCTGTGCATTCGCTGAGAAAGAACCACCTTAACCTCTAGCCCCTTCCCAGACCCCCTAGTCACTCACATGCACCCCGCTGGGTTCACTGCTCGCCCACATGCCTCAAATGCACAGCTGCTGCCACATCGCCAACAGAACCAAGGCACTGTGTTAAAAATACCCTCCACTTCCCCCGAGCAGGTGACAGTGGGCTTCATACATTGACAAGGCTATGTACACGCAGTCATGACTAACAAATACTAGTTTTTAAGCCATTGTTATGTGTTTTGTTTCCTTTTATGCAGCTAGGAGCTATGAGACTCTGAGACCATGGAATAGTTTGGAGGACACTACCTCCCCCAGGTAACTGACAGCACTCAGCACAGCACCCCATGGCTCTCTCAGAGCTGCACACACAAGCCCACTGGGAGCCATCAGCCATAACGCCTTTGGGCACAACCTCCAAACTGCCCACAGAGCTATGTCCGATTGAGGCTACATCACTGCCACAAACACTTGTTGTGCTCCTCCAAAGTTCAGCTCAGTTTTTACTTTTTCTGGAACTTAAAAATTGAAAGGGTAGGTGTATGAGAAACTCATAGCATTAAAAGTATTTCCAGTTTCTTCTCCTAATTTAGAATTCAAAAAGCTCAATTCAACCTTAGCTACATTCTCGCTGTTGCCCTGTGTGCAGGTTTGCTGCGGGAGTACACGAAGGTGAGATGAGACCAGACATGACTGTGCAGACCATGCAGAGGCTGCGGGCACAAACACAAGGGCCCAGCTGTGCTCCTGGGGGGCATCCCGGTCCCTGATGCTGCCAGAATCACACCAGGAGAGCCAAGTCTCATGGAAACAAAGGGCCTGCATCATGGCTTCCAACACAAACGTACTCTGAACTAAAGATTATATACTCTTGAAGAATATGTCCTGAGTTTTCATTTTGTTTAAAGAAGAGCTGTAAGCCCACAAACTCATGCCCAGATCCCCTCTGCTTTCCCCAGTATTCAGGGGAACCTGTGCTGACTGGGTGTCCAGGATGGTCCGAGGGGTGCTGCACAAACACTTGGCCAAGTAAACAAGGGCTATCCCAAGTCCCGGGCGGGACCCTGAGAGCAGCAGACATTGATACTCCCATCTGAAATGTCCCTGCCATCGCTGTCACCAAGACAACCGACTGGATGATTAGGTGGGAGCCAGAGCCTGACCCCTTGCTGTGGACCTCTGCAGTTCCAGGGCACTCTCACCCAGCCCAGGGACCCACCTGTGCACCAGCTCCTTAGAAACGCCAGACTGACCCATGGGGATGCTGCTCTGGTTACTTGGCTCCATGTGGAAACCAGGCTCTTCTTCCATTTAGAGCAGTGGTTCTCAACCTTCCTAAAGCCACAGCCCTTTAATACAGTTCCTGTGGGTCGCGACCCACAAGTTGAGAACCGCTGGTTTAGAGTCTGCCTTGTTCTGAGGAAGAGCCAGTGTGTGACAACAGGGAGCATCCTGGACGCCAGGTGAAGTCTACCACCAGTGTGGGGACTCCAGGCCCATGTCTCACATCGCCTGTGATGGGGAGGAAAGAGCCCCTCTGCCCTCAAGAGGCCAGTTATCAACTTGGAATGTACAGCATGCTACCTTCCCCACAGGCCACAATGAACCGGGCACCAGGTACCCCCAGGAAACTGACCTAGAAGCCCTCGCAGAGCATCCACTTCAGGGGGACATGGGCAAGAAGTCTGCATAATAACTCAAGCGCTGGTAAGGTGGAGGTGCAGCCAGGAGAACACAAGGAAGCAGTCGGATGCACACGCTCCAAGGGCAGAGAGAGCCCTGCGCACCTGAGACCCCTCGCGTGCCCCCAGCTGCACAGCGAGGCCACCTGAACCCACAAGCGAGCCCACAAGCCACTCCCCCTACCCAACTCAGGCCAGCTGAGATCACCTCAGAGTTCATACCTGCTAAAAGACCACCTGCGTTACAGATCAAGTACCCAACACCAGCTATGAAAATAAGAATGTGAACTAAATTACAAGTGCTTCTCCAGCTGGCCACCATTTGTGCTGACAATTAAGCAGCTGGAATTCAAGAAGATACAATAGCCCTTATGGCCCCAGGTGGGGCCCTCGTGCCTTGCCTGGTAGGCTCTTGGCAATAGCCCTCCCTGCCCCTCCCAGTCTGGTCAGTACCCATTCTCATGACCGGGACTCTGAGCACGTCACACAGCAGCTCCAGGGCGGAGGAAAACCATGTACAAGTTTAAATATAACCTAAAACAGGCTGCTGGCAGGTGCTGACTCCTAATTAAACATGCTCAGAGGGCTTTCACACTACCCACTCTGGCAGCCAGTGGGCTCCGCTGTTAGCACCAGACAGGACAGCCCAGCCAGAGGGCACAGGGCCGAGAAGGAGCAGGGAGAATCAGGCAAACACACACTTCTCTTACCAGTGGGGGTGTTTGGCCAGTGAGACCTCCTACCTACCCATGGCTGCTTCAGTCAGCGTCCCAACAAGTTCTTGACATACTCAAATAAACCGAAGACCACCTTCTATCCTGCACCAAATCTTTTTGATTACTTACAAATGGGAAGCCGCTGTCAAAAGACAAAATACTTTAAAGACACTAACCTGAAACCATAATATAGCATTTTTCTTTTTTTTTTTTTGAGACAGAGCCTTAAGCTGTCACCCTGGATAGAGTGCTGTGGCATCAGGGCTCACAGCAACCTCCAATTCCTGGGCTTAAGCGAGTCTCCTGCTTCCGCCTCCAAAGTAGCTGGGACTACAGGCACCTGCCACAACGCCTGGCCATTTTTTGGTTGCAGCCACCATTGTTGTTTGGCGAGCCTGGGCTGGATTCTAACCCACCAGCTCAGTGGCTGGCGCTTTAACCCTTTGAGCCACAGGCGCAGAGCCAATATAGCATTTCTTTTTTCTTTTCTTTTTTTTTTTTTTTTTTTTGAAACAGAGTCTCCTTTAACATCCTCGGTAGAGTGCGTGGCATCAAACCTCAAACTCTTGGGCTTAAGCGATTCTCTTATCTCAGCCTCCCAAGCACCCACCACAATGCCCGGCTATTTTTGTTGCTGTTGTTGTAGTTGTCATTGTTGTTTAGCAGGTCTGGGCTGGTTAGAACCCATCAACTCTGGTGTATATGGCCAGCATCGTAACCACTGAGCTATGGGCACCAATCTGATATATATAGCATTTATTTTTAAATGACAACCCTTAATTTAAAATAATTTGTAACTGAATGATATTGCATTAGAAGACAATGGTTATAACTGCCAAGATTACCCCTAAAGTCCCTGAGAAAGGGGCACTAATACTTCACTGCCCAGATGGGGTGACCAAGAGTTTCATAAACTAGAAGACCGAAGAGCAGCCTCTTCTGAGACACCTGGAGCTGTTCTGTCGACACTGTAGCCGTCCACATGACCCCTCTGGGGACGGAGCACCCAGCACCCATCTTGGTCTTTTAATCCCACATATTCATCAACAGAGCCATTCCAAAATCAGCTATTTAAAAATTGTTCTCAAAAACTAAAAAAAGCTAATAAGCTATAAGTAAATACCAAATAAGGACACATATTTCCACAGGTTCTCCTTCCAAATTTCAGTTACATTTAGCCGCCAGTTAGCTCACAATAAACAATGATGCTAACATCTGAGTGCTGGTGACATGGGTGAAGCCTCACAGCCACTCTAAGACTGAGATTAAAGTTGTGATCCCACTTTACAGATGAGAAAACAGAGGCCAGGAGACCATCAAGGTCACAGAGCTAGTAACAAGCCACTGAGGCCTGATCTCAGCAGCCAGACTCAGAGCTCTACAGGCTAGAAGCCACTGAACTGGCTTCAGAGGGGCCCATGCACAGGGCAGGCCCACCGCTCCGCAGCCCTGGAGACTGAGCCTCCTGTCACTTATCCCTGGTTCCCTGAACCCAAGTGAGTTTGCCACGTGACTGGACTTTGATAGGTCTGAGGGAGGCCTCATCCCTACTCCAAGGTGCTCCCCTGCTCTAGTCACAAACAAGGACAGGTCTCTAGGCCACAGCCATGATCATCAAAGACCCTCACAAATCCCATTTCCTGGGTGAGCAGCTCCTGACATGATACAGTTCCACACAAGAACCCAACAAAGCCTCACAACTCCCTTGGGGGGAGGTAATACCCTACTTAATGGGGAGACTGAAGCCCAGCTGTCAGCAGGACCATGCAACCACCAAGTGGAGGCCTGGGATTCCAACCAGCAACCTTAGGTATGTGCCAACCTCTCCCTCAGCCTGAAATAACATCCACACTAACAAGACCAGGCAGTGTTAAAAAACAAGCCAGAATCTGTTGGCCTGGGGGTTATTTCCTTAGTGCAGACTGAGACCACTGGTCCCAAAGCAGCCTGCACAAAACTCACATTTTCATACCTCCAGTTACTCTCAGGAAAGCCCAAACAAGCATGGTTTTCCTTGACAGCCTGGGGCTTAGTGTACAATGGGCTCTGAGGCTGCACCAGGGAGGTTGGGAAAAAGATGAAAACAGGCCGCTGAGCACTTACGTGCCAGACCTGGATGCAGAGTACAGAGGGCGGGAGAGGGGGTTGCACTGCAGAGCAGTTGCCTTTCGACCCCAAAGGTTGAAGAGTTTGACAGCCAGAATGGGGAAAGAAGGAAACCCATCAGAGAAAGCCAAGGATGAAAGGCAGGGCAGCAAAGCACTGCACATCCTCAGCAACTGCAGGCAGCTTTGTGCCACCAATTTACAGGGACACTCAAGCTCACAACCGGCAGTGCTGACCCCCACTGCAGGTGTCCAGGGGGAACAGTGCCAGGCCCTATCCTCCTAATCCCAGCAGGACCCCCCTCCTGATCCTGGCAGGACCTACCCTCCAGCAGGACCCATCCCAGGAGGACCTACCACCCACCCCAGGTGCCAGCTACACCCTGGCCTCAGCTTTGCTGCTTCGTTAGTGATGTGCCTTTGAGCCTGGGGACTTTGTGCAGCAGCCTGGAGAAGTTTTGCCAAACGCCCTCATCCAGGGGGCCAGATCACTCCAGAAACACTGAGCCCATGGGCAGCGCCAGTGGCTCAAAGGGGTAGGACGCCAGCCCCATGTGCCAGAGGTGGCAGGTTCATACTCTGTTCCAGCCAAAAACTGCAAAAAAAAAAAAAATGCTGACAAACGCAAATATTGTAACCTAATTGTTACCTCTGAAATAAAAAATAAATAAATAATTAAAAAAAAAAAAAAAAAAAAAAACACTGAGCCCACAGAGGAAAGAAATCTGCCCAGGGAGAAGGGATGGAAAGACTCTGACCAGCAGGGTATGTAATCAGGCCCCATTTCTGCAGGGCTCTGATTGGGGCAGTAGCTGGGCTTCCTGGGGAGAAGAAATCAGAGCCAGGGTCTAGGACAAAGGAAGGTACCCAGAAAGACTCCCTGGATCCTCAGCGCCTCAGTCTAAGGGGACAGAAACCCGTTCTGGAAACGTGGGTGGTGCAGCCCCTGCTAGTCAACAGTGCCCCGTCCTCACCCGAGGTGCTGTGAATGTCCCTCTGCTGAGGAAGGAACCGAGATTTATTTTAGGCTGATTCCAAAGCCTGCGTACTTGTCCCCCCTCCCCCGATCCCCCCCCCAAAGCCGAGGGTCTCCGTTCCATTCCTGGTGCCCCCTCCGCCCCACCCTGGACACACGGCTCTGCCCAGCGCTGCAGAAGTGGACTGGGGAAGCGCGAGACCCCGCCCTCCCTGCAGGGTCCCCCACGCGTCCCATGTCCGGAGCGGCACTCGCCCTCACACTGACCTCGCTCCGGGCAGAGCCCAAAGGTCACGGAGACTGCTGCCCCGGTGCAGCAGAAGAAAGGCCAGGTGGCGTCCAAGGTCAGGGACTCGCCGCCAAGCAGCTGCGGGGCGGGGACACGAGCCACGCGCTGGGTGCAGGGCGCGGCCACTTGGGCTCTCCCGCCGCGCAGAAAGTCGCCAGGCTCAAAAACACGCCACTAACGAGGTCACTGATGAGGCTGTGGGACCGTCACACCGGGGCGCTCCGGATCGTTCTCCTCGGGTTTTTCTCTAATTGAAGATACTTGCTGACAAGTAAAAAATTCACTATGAAACTTAGTTTTCTTTCTAATTTAAAATGTTTTAATTCTTCCATCTACACGTTAAAATAGTTGTAATTATGTCCCTACTTAAGCACTTTAAATGAAAGGTTTAATTATATAGACTGGTAATTGCCAAAAGTACAACGTGTAAAAGTCACCAGGAATAATAAGACCGCTCTGATTTCAGAAAGTGAGGCCGGGAGGCTGCCTGTCCCCAGGCGCGTCCCCGGAGTGCAACGAGTCTAGTCCGGGCACACAGTAAAGTAGGGCCAGGACACGGCCTCACCCACCCACACACAGCCGCCCCAACACAGGACGCCCACGCAGGACAGCAGCGCCAGCCCTCGAGCTACGCGGTCACGGCCCGTCCCGGCTCAGTTGTGGGGCCCCGCCCACGTCCGCTGGGCTCCACCCACGTCCCCCCCTCCCAAGTCCCTGCTGGCCCCTCCCACGTCCACGGGGGTGTGTCTGCGCCTCACCGCCCACATCGAAAATGGCCCCTCCCACTTCCAAGTCGGTCCAGCCCACGTCCATGCTGACCCCTCCCATGTCCACACGCCCCACCCCCACTCCGTATCCATGCTGGCCCTGCCCATGCCGACTCCGCCCACATCCACGCTGGCCCCTCCCAAGTCTGTGCGGCTGCCCTGAAAGGGTTCAGAGTGCAGGGTTGTGTTGATGCAAACAATAAGTCACAAAAGTAAACTTATTTCAATTAAAATTAATTCATGTAATTAAAATTATTTTAATTATCAATTTAATTTTAGTATCTCAACTTTTTTTCTTTGAGACCAAGTGTCATACTACCTCCCTGGGGTAGAGCGTTGGGTAGAGCGTGGTGGCCTCAGTCCAGCTCACAGCACCTCAGACCCCTGGGCTCAAACCATCCTCCTCTTTCCCAAGTAGCTGGAACTACAGGTGCTGCCACTATGCCCAGCTAGTTTTCCTATTTTTAGTAAAGAAGGGGTCTCAGCCTTGCTCAGGCTGGTCCCCAACTCCCAAGATCAAGCAATCCACCCACTTTAGCCTCCCAGAGGGCTGGGATTACAGGCGTGAGTCACCTACCCTATGTGCATGTTCTCTCCTAGCTCCCAAGGATGCTTCCCGGCAGGCCGTCAGCAGAGTGGAGGATCCATCCCAGCCATCCTTCCCAGTAGTCTCTGCACCACTGGCCCTGACCTGAATCCACAATGCTTGCAAAGGACAGTTACTGATTCTTATCACATTAAAAGGAAACGCTGAGAACACGACAGTCCTACCTGTCAAGCCTAGAGACATTTCCTTACTTGGGGGCAATCCCCCAAGTAACTCACTGTTCCGGAATGAGATAAGGTCGGTCACTCACTAGTAAGCACGTGTTAAACATTGATGCTTAGTAGTTCTTCATGAGGGTTGTGGGGAAAGAGCACGTTGCAATCCTTATGCGGGCAGCCCTCATACGTCATTACCTTAACTCTCCACACCGGTTTATGTCAATTACCTTAACTCTCCCCAGAGTTGTGTATGACCTTAATAAATAGTTGTGTACAGTAACAGTAAATGTTGTGTATAACCTTAATAAATAGTCGTTGCGGAGGGCCTCGGGACTACCCTGCAACTAAGGTTAGCCTGCCTCCCTCAAGCTTGTACTTCTAATCTGTGTCACGCCTGGTTCCTTCCTGCGGCGACTGAGACCAGGCCATAGCGGTCACGACAGTAAACATCTGCAATTGTGTAAATATTGCCGTGAAAACCTAACCAGTAATAATAAGGTGATTATTTGCATTTTTTACAAAACATATTTACATACTTATCATATTTTATGTATTACAAGGTTATTTACATTATCTTTTTTTTTTTTTTTTTTTTGGAGACAGAGCCTCAAGCTGTCACCCTGGATAGAGAGCTGTCGCATCACAGCTCACAACAACCTCCAATTCCTGGGCTCAAGCGAGTCTCTTGCCTCCGCCTCCCAAGTAGCTGGGACTACAGGCGCCCACCACAACACCTAGCCATTTTTTGGTTGCAGCCATCATTGTTGTTTGGCGGGTCCAGGCTGGATTCGAACCCACCAGCTCAGGTGTATGTGGCTGGCATCTTAGCCCCTTGAGCCACAGGCGCCGAGCCTATTTACATTATCTTAATCTGCATTTTTCCAAAACTTACAGTTGTTTTTCCAGACCCATCTCTTACCACATTAGCACACTGCGCTCCTGCTCAAGAGGCCCTGCCTCCTGGGAGGACAGCGTAAGATGACAAGGACCCTTCTCTGGAAGCCATCACCAAAGGGTGGGGCCCAGGAGGTGGCAGGTCCGCTCTGTGCAGGACTTGATTTGTGGGCATTTCCAAGACTTCCCTCCAACCCTGCCTACAGGTCTCGGATTCCTCAATGGCTACTGGCACAGATTTTATCTGCATATTAGTTTTCAAAATACTCCTATGTACCTAACAAAAAAAAGTACCTTAATTTTGCTTCCACAAAGAATTACCTGGTGTTCCCTTAACGGAGAGTCAGGTTTCAAAGACAAAAGAAAAAGATCAAACCAGGACACCATATCTAATTCCAGACAGAGTCCCACAGGGCGGTGGCATGTTCCAACTGGGTCTGAAGCAACACAGCAGGCAGAGAGGTCCCTGCTGGCCTCAGCCCAGTGGAAGGTGAAACACCACGCCCCTGCCGGGCAGCACACAAACACCCCGCATATATGTCCAGCAGATCTGCAGGCTGGAGGTCCAAGGTCAAGCGCCTGTAGCAGATTTGGGGTCTGGTGGGGACCCACCTCCTGGGTATAGCCAGTGCCTTCCCTCTGTGCCCTCACTGGCGGAGGGCACACTCTAGGCCCCTGTTCGAGAGCACTGATCCACCTATAGGGTCACCTCCCAACATCATCGTCTGGGGCATGAGGATTCAACACTGAAATTTCAGAGGAACACAAACACTGAGGCCACAGTATGGCCAGACAGAAAAGGCTGTCATTTAACCAAAGAAATGGCACTTTTGCTTCTAAGAAATCTCAAGATAAAAGGAAAAGAAAGAAAGAAAACTCCAGAAATTGGCTATAGTCCCAGACCATAACCTGGAGAATCTTCTTAAATTGGCCACTATGGTCTTTTATAACCGAGACCTGCAGAGAAAGGAGGAAAAAGAGAGAAAGAAACAGAAAAGAATGACAGCTGTAACGGCACTCCAACAAAAGAGCAACTTTCAGGGGCAGAGGGAAACCAGAGGAGCTAAAAACAAGTGCTTCTAAAGTGGTCAGACTGGCCACTTCAGAAAAGACTGCCCACAGCAGCACTACTGGCTTGGCAAGCCACCTGGCCCCTGTCCTGAATGCAAGGGTGACCACTGGAGGGTGACCTGTCCCCAGAGGCGAAGGCTCCCTGGGACAGTGACCCCATCAGAGCCCAAACTGGACTGAGGGTGCCTGGGGCAAATTCTCATGGTTCTGGCTTGTGTCATCACCCCTCAAGAGCCCCAGGTTTGCCTTATAGTGGAGAACCAGGAGATAAAATTTCTTTTGGACACTGGAGTAACCTTTTCTGTACTTCTCTCTAACCCTGGTCTTTTATTTCCCAAATCCATAACTATACAGGGGGTGTCTGGAAAGCCAGTTACCAAATTTTTCTCCCAGCCTTTAAGCTGCAATTGGGATGACTTGCTGTTCTCTCATGCCTCCCTAATCATGCCTGAAAGTCCTGCTCCCCTTTTGCGGAGGGACATACTAACTAAAACAGGAAATTTTCCCTCCTGGAGATCTAGTCATGATAAAACTGTCCCCTTTAATTCACCTTCCCTAACCCCAACTTGGGAAGTCTTCTTTCCTGTTATCTTGTCTTCTTCTACAGCTGTTAAAGTTATAGGAGTCGATTCCTGCATACATCATTCACGAGTAAAATCCTGGAACTCTCCATCTTCTACAGAGGCAGACAATGAAGACAGCCAACCACAGACCACCTACACTTGTGAGCCAAAAGAAAGTTTGAAGTTATTATTTAGGAAACAGCAAGAAAAATCCTAATATGGTTTTCTTTTAGCATCACTGAATAATTGCTTCTGACTTGACGCTGTTCTACCTTTTTCTATTACTGATTATACTAATCAGATTTATGTTTTCCAGAAATGTCATCAAGCCACATGCAATAAAGATGGTTCCAGTCCATGAACCCCTGTATCACTCTCCCTCTGGAGAAACTCTAACTGCCCCCCTTCTATCATTGCCCGATTCAGCAGGAAGCAGTTAGATTGAGTCTTTGCCCTTTTTCCCTAACAGCAGTTAGAGTTTCTACTCGGAGAGGGAGAATTGACATAGGAGATTTGGCATCCTAGCCAGCCTAGTGGAGCTGGCAGACCTGCCGCCTCCTCCTTGGTGGTGTCTGTGCTGCGGCAGCCAGCTGAAGAACCAGTGGGCTGGATGACAGGCAAGGAGGGGGACCTCCCACCCCACCGGAGGCTCCAATAGCCAAAAAGGGTGGACAACTGTCGAGGACACACCTCTGCCTTGGTGTCTCCTTCACTTTACACTTAGGACTAAATGTGGAAGCCCCATTTCCTATGCGTAGGTCAATTTCATGTGAATTTCCTAGGCCTCAATTCCATGAATGGACTATGTCCATTCATTGATACATTCATTCACCTTGCCCCCAGTGGAAGGGACTGTGCTCATTCGTTTCCTGGCCAAGGAACCCATACGCCTATATATACCCCAAGACTAAAAGCCTGAAGGGGGAGATGGGGAAAGACCTGGAGAGAAATGGAGAGAGCTTCTCTCTCCCTACTTGAGTTCTCTCTCTCTGCCAGGAGCTTTAGTGTTTTCTGTATTCTTTTCTGTAAATAAATTCTGCCTTACCACTGGAGAAAAAAGAAAAAAGGAAAAAAGAAAAGGTCATGAAGGCTATGTTAAACAGTTTGATGAAAACATTTCAGATTGTATATGAAACCAGCACATTGTACCCCTTGATTGCACTAATGTACACAGCTGTGATTTAATAAAAAAAAAAAAAGTAAATTTTCCTTTATAATTTGTAAGGAATTTGTGGAGGAATA
>CAUYON010119921.1:0-18446 GCA_963573935.1 Arctocebus calabarensis
CAGAGATGTACGGTGGTTAGAGGTGGATACTGGAGCCCAGTCAAGGTTACTTCAGGGTGAGAATGACTTTAACATTTGTACAGACTGACAGCAACCAGCCAGTGGTAGATAAAAGGCTCAGAGAATGAAAGAGGATGGTCGGGCCAGGTAATCTCAGAGAGGCAACAACCCCCACCCCCAGGTCGAGGGCTTGATCTTGAACAAGCCTCCGTCCTAAGTCAACAGCTGTGTCCACTGAGATGGGTGAGAAGCAGGTCGAGATCAACAGGAAGGTGAATAAGTGAGGGACAGTAGGGAAATTGAGTGAACTGTAACAATGCTGTCTTACTCTAGGAGGTTGGGACTGGAATCTCTGCTTACAATAAGGCCAGCAAGCTGATTCAATGTGCACTCATCAGGCAGGATGAACAATGTTTGATAGCACAACCAAGTATCTATAATCAACAATGAGTTATAATATCCTTTACAATAACTCCAAGTGTGGATTTGGAATAATGACACACAAAATAATGTCAAAGGCCTGATTAAACATTTCTCCTGATTTGACTAATTCATGTTGTATACCTGTATCAAAACATAACATGTTTCCTATAAAGATGGACAACTATTATGTACACATAATAATTAAAAATAACTTTAAAAAAATGAAATACAGCAGAGGCTCTGTAAGTTGACCACCCAGGGGACTATAACAAACTGGTCAGTATGCAGAGGTGGTTAGCATATAGAACTTCCATGGAGTATGTATGGTACATGTCTGGTCTATGAAAATTAGGTCAGCTTAAGGAGGCGGTCAATGTAGGGAGGTGATCAGCTATGGAGGTTCTACTATACTTGGGAATAAATCTGATAAACTATATACAAAAAAAAGAAGTGTGTGCTGAGAGCAGCTGGCCCAGAGTGCCTGCCTGGGTGTAAGCACTAAAAAAAACCCATATTCACTTCTCTCCCTTTGACAGATTGAAATTCATAGCAAATGTGTATTTACAAGTGACCTCATATAAAAATAGCCCACAACACCATCCATATAGGTATTTTGTCTTTTTATTGAAACACATGAGCCTTCTTGAAACCTTTACTTTAAACTCTAAACTATAATGACCTCTATAAACTCATCTGCTTTGAAAATAACTTGGCCAAGTGTGCACTGTTTGGGAAGCCCTCTGACCACACAGACTCTGTGCTCATGAGCCCTGAGCCTGGAGAATGCTCTGACACCTGCCATCAAGGAGGTGCGCGCAGGAAGAAAACTGAATTCCGCAGCTTTTGTGTTCAGTGTTATAAAAACGTTTCCAGACATGACAAATGAGAGGGAAGTATTCTAAAACATAGACCATTTGTACGTTTCGTCCTTTGAAATTTTTCATAAGCATGGACTTTCCTGGACCAGATCAGGTTTTTGGCTTCCAAATGTTTCTGACTTTGACTGTCTTCCCTTGATTATTGGAAACCAAAAGAGTTGTTTGAGGGAGGTTTTATACTCAGGTTTGAGGACAGCTGGCAGAAAGACCACAGCAGGTAGTGAGTGATGGCCTGTGCTGGGGGGCTCCAAATTCTCTTTCACCTTGCCAACCACCACTGCCCCCACCATGCCTGAATGTGGGGGGGTAGGGCTAGAATCCAGAGGGACGGGCCTGGATTTGTCCAGTTTCAGGGGCTTGTAGGGAGAGTTATCTTGTGAGAACAAGAGCTGAGATCTCTTGAACGCTGATGTCTCTCTCGCTCTTCTCTTGTGATTCTGGTCCCTTTCACTTGTCTTTCAGGGATTCTAGTCACCCCACAGGACCAACACAGTACAGAGAGGCAGGACTAGGCACTTACACGGTCTCCAGCACCGCTGTAGGCACTGGGAACACAGATGTGGTCAAAACAGACACAGGCCTCGGAGCCCATTCGAGGGGTAGACAAAGAAAACACAACAGAATAAGGGTCACGGGGACCAGGAAGAAGGAAATGGCACAAGGGAGAGAAAAGCCTGGTGCTGCTGCTTCAGACAGGCAGGTCAGAGAGGACCCAGTGCAGGGAAGGCTGCCATCACAGCATGGAAGGGAAGGGCCTTCCCTCACAGGACTTACAGGCAGCAGAGCCGCCAGGCACACTGGGCTTGCTTGTTTCAGGCACAACAAGGACACCAGGGTGGCTGGAATGGGCTGCATGGGGCAGACGCCTGGAGCAGAGGTGAGAGGTCGTGAGGAAATAGGACGATGAGCCCCATGGAGGGGGCCATTTCAGGGTTTTAAACAGGGGTGAGTGACAGGCCTGGCAGGAGTTGAAGGTCACTCTGTCTGCTGCTCGCGGGAGAGACACAGTGGCCAGTGGTGGGGGTGGGGTGGTCTGCACCATCCCCACTCTAGCTCCTGGTCAGCCAGCCAGGTGACACAGCAACAATCACAGGTCCCCTCAAAGAACTCCCGGAATAAAGCAGACACACACACACACACTAAAGTTTGACAGCCACCTTCCTTAAGGCGTCCTCAACACAGCATGGCAATAAAATACAATTAATTTCACTAGGCATACTTCTATTTGCAGCATTTGACTTCACCAGCCAGAAAAGCTCAAATACCAGACTGTGGAGTTCAAAACGGGCCTGCAAGCCAAAGGAGGAAGCTGTCTGCTCGGCTTCCCGGGCTGGGACCTGCCTCCCCGGCACGCAGAGCACAGCCCGTAGGGCAGAGGGCTCCGCTACCAGCCCAGCTCCCGACCTGGGCGGATTTCACATTCTTGTAATTCTTTACTAAGGAAAATGTTCTTCAACTCCATCTAGGTTAATAAAAAAGCTGTAAAGTCTCCCTCCTTTTTATGGCTGAACAGTATTCCATGGTAGAATATACCCCACCCATTCATGCATTGATGGGCACTTCACTTGATCCACAACTTGACCATTGTAAATTGAGGTATGATAAACATTGTAGTGTAACTATCCTTATGGTAAAATGGTATTTTATCTTTTGGGTAGATGCCTAGCAATGGAATTGCAGGATCAAATGGAAGATCAACAGTTAGATGAAAATTCTCCATACGTCTCTCCAAAGAGGCTGTACTAGTTTGCAGTCTACACCAATGGTGTAGAAGTGTCCCCTCTCTGCACCTCTATGCCAGCATCTACAGCCTCGGGACTTTGTGATGTGGGCCTTTCTCGCCGGGATGTATATTAAGCGACTCACACATATTGTCAGGATACAAGTACAAGGCCTGGTTAGAAGTCTGAGATGTGTGTGGGAGGCCTCCTTCCTGGGCAGGCTGGGACTCTCTGAGGCAGAAACTGGCATTGCCATCCCAGGAAAGCCACGGGCTCTACTCCCAAGTCCTTAGGTCTGATTGAGTTGAGCCACCCAAATTATCTAGGAAAACTTTACTTAAAGTCAACAGATTACGGAATTTAGTCACATCTGCAAAATAACATCACAGCAAAACCTAGATGAATGTTTGATGAATAACGAGGGACTGAATCCCAGCCAAGTGAGTTCATAAAACTGACCATGACATCAGCGAACTTCCCAAACCCACAGCTCTGCGGCTGTGAGCTCTTATTGTGAGTAGGGAGGAGCCCATGAAGGCTTGTAGGGACACACATGGGGCAGTCCACTCTGCATTCTGAAAGGTCAGATTTTCATGATTAAGTGGTAAGAATTCTTAGTCAATAATTAGAACAAACAGTACTAAAAATAAAATATGACTTTCTCCAGGGTGAATCCATGTGGATTACTGTTGGCCCCAGAGGAAAAATAAAGCAAGGTGGGAAGAATCCCAAAGAAAAGTTACTGCAAACTTCCCTGAACACTCAAGAAGAGAATTATTTCCCCAGTAGGCAAGAATTTTTCAGTAACAGATCAAAATTCCCAGTAACTCTCCAATCTTCTGTTGAATTCATGATTAATGAATTGATGGGCATTTGTGAGCCCCTCATCTGTGCCCCCCAGTGCTCTCATGAAAATAGGAAAAAACAATTTAGCCACAGGTCCTGCCACCTCCCATGAGAGACAGTGTCTGGGCCTCCATCAGCATTCTTTCCACTGAAAGTGACAGAAAATCCCATTCAAACACCCTGAGAGAGAGTGTTGCCAGCAAGGTCTACATCCTTCTAGCTCACCAATCCCAGTAGAAAAGTCCCCTGGACTCCCAGGGTCCAGCCTCAGAGCCTGACTTATGTCACTCGCCCTACAATGAATTAATCATTGTCCCCAGAGCAATAGGGTACACTGGAGCAGCTGGAGAGTGGGTAGGGAGATGAAAAGGTCCCCCAGAGGAAAATCAAGAGGTCATTCCCAAAGAGAGAACATGATGCTGGGTAAGCACATCACAACTCAAGTCCCAAAGGCTTCCAGGTCATCTCAACTCAAGCCCCAAAGACCAGACAAGTCAGAATGGAGCTGAGAGTCCATCCCGTGTCCTGCCCTCGGTGGGAGACTAAGATTCCTCAGCTCTTAAGGGGCAGAAATGCATGTAACAGCATCTGTTACTATTGTGTAGTTGTGTCTCTTAGCCACATGTATTATTAAAAAAATCAAACTAGATAATATGAGAGTATGCCTGTAAGTCACAAACATTATATACAACTAATATATGATGAAAGCTTTATCAGTGAGGTGGGACTTCAGTTTGGAAGGAAGAAGCAGGAAGAAAGCGAAATGGCAGGGCCATGAACGCCGCGGGGAAGGAATTTGTTCTGTCTTATTAACGCATCATTATTGTGGGTGAGCCTTTGCGATGACAGGGCCTATCTTCAAGAATCAAAATAACACTTAGAGAGTGATAGATGTGTTTCTCTCCGCTGTGTGACCCCGGGTGGGTTGTGTCAGTTTTCTCATCTGTAAGGTGAGATAATAATCAGACCGCCATATGCAGGATTATTGTGAGAATTAAATGTGTTTATACAGGTTGAACATCCCTAATCTGAAAATCCAAAATCTAAAATGGTCCAAAATCCAAAACTGTTTGAGCGCCAACATAGAAAATATCACACCTGGTCTCAATGATGGGTCAGAGTTAAAACTTTGCTTCATGCGCAAAATCACTGAAAATGTTACATAAAATGACCAATATCTTCAGGCTCTGTGTAAAAGGTGTACGGGAAACTTAAATAAATGTTGTGTGTGGACTTGGTCCCACCCCCAAGATATCTCATTATGTACATGCAAATATTCCAAAATGCAGGAAAATCTAATACTTGGGATTCCAAACATTTTGGATAAGGGTTAGTCAATCTATACAGGAAGGCACTGGCTGTGTTCTAAGAGTTCCGTAAATATTAACTATATTGCTAGTCTTCAAAACTAGAGTGGTTAAGTACTCTTATTCTCATTTTTTAGATTTAAAAAATTGATGCATAAATGAATTAGATAGACAAGGTGAAGTCTGAACCCGGATCTAAAACTCGGGTTCTTTTCATCGCCATTACAATGGGTGCAGGCAGGGAGGGGCAGGAAAGAAGAGAAGGCCGAGGCGTCTTGAGTTTCCAGATCCTTAACCTGGATTCACTTTCAGCGGTTTCCTGAGTGTTCTAGAACATTCCTTTAGCCATGAAGTGAATGGCAGTAATTTGAAAGATTTATTGGAGAGTATTTCCTGGCAATGTTAGCAAAGTGTCATGGACGCCACGTGGAACTCAAATGCTTTTCCATCTGAATCCCTAAGCCCTCTCCACTCCCAGATGATGAGAAAGGAGACTGATTGTTGCCAGGAGCTTGAGAGACGCATTCCTCAGACCCGGACAACTGGACACAGTGAGGGCCCACCATCCCCCGCTAGAGGTCATCCTGCAGGAGCCCCCCTATCCCGGTCAGCCCCCCATCCCAGGCAGCCCCTATAGGCCCTGGGCTGCTCAGGCTTAGAGCAGTGCTTTTCAACCTTTTTATCTCAGGGAACATTTGAAACTATAGTTAAACTTCTGCAGCACACTTAAATTACATTGATCAAAAAAAAAGTAAAAAATATACTTACTGTGCTTTGAACTACTTTTAAAAATAATTAATGTTCTTTAACATTAATTAAACCATGGCATACTGGTTGAAAATCACTGGTTTGAGGGAGAGAACAAACAAACCCTCCAGGAAAGTACACTCACATCCAGACTAGAGGGCCCAGCCCTGGCTTCCTCAGCAGCACCTGGGCCTATGCTCAAACGCAGACTCTCAGGCCTCACCCACAAAGATCTTGATTCTGTACACGTGCAGTGGGGCCTGGGCATCTTTGGCTTTGATGCTCCCACCTTAGAAATTCTGGGGATCTCATGAGTCTAAGAACCATCACTCCAATGAGCCTGCTCGCTGTGTGGCTTGAAGGGTGGTTGTGACAAGCAGAGGAAGTGGGAGCACTAGCTCCAGGCAGGGCTATTCACTCGTCCACAAGTGTTTGTTGAGGGCATGCCACATGCTGGGCCCTCCCTGGGCGGCAGGGACATAGCAGTAATCCAGAGAGAAACTGTGCCCACACGGACGTTCCTTTCAGTGAGGGAAGGCAGAGAATAAACCAGTGACCACTGCCCACATCGGAAAGTGATTGCACTAAGGCAAAGAGTAAGGCGTGAGGGGCTGGGCAGAACCAAGGTGGGACAGCTCTGGTTCATAGAAGAGGGCGGGAAAGGCTCATGGTTAAGTGATGTTTGAGCAGGGCCCTGGAGACGGTGAGTGAGCCTGTGCGGGTCTGGAGTATAAGCATTCCAGGCAGAGGGAAAGTCTGTGCAAAGGCCCTGGGGTCAGAGAATGTTGGGAATATTTGAGGAAAGTAAGGTCATGCAGCTGGGGCAGAGAAGTTCAAGGCATAATGACAGGAGGTGAGGTCAGGGAGAAAGCCAAGGGTGGATCCTGTAGGGCCTTGCAGCTAAGTAGCCGTAAAGTGGGCTTTCCAGAAATTGGTAGCCGACTTACAGACAATCTACATGTATGTATGTGGGAGGTCTAAATAAGTCACAGAACCCCAGGCAGAGAAAGACATTGATCATACACCATGGAGTGAAACGGGTATGATGCAAAATAGAGGTACGTGTGGATTCCATCTGAGTATACATGTCTGTGCAGAGTAAAAATAATCTGTCCGTGAGTGTGCACAGGAAACTGAACAGTATGAATCTTGTAGAAATCAGGTTCAAAGGAAGAGACTCTGGCATAGGAACTCTCATACTTTACTCCATATAATCCTACAGCATTTTATCTTTATGACAAAAAATATTTCTTCTATAGTTTACCAAAAATATATGCAAATATACGTTGAGTCCAGGTTGAACTGGACTCCATTCTGCACGTTTTAAGGACCATGGGACAGATGGTGATTCCAAGAGGGTCTTGAACTATAAGGCGCAGCTTTGGCACCTTATGCACCCACAGGGATTCTAATTGTGAATAATAATTTGGACACCTCACCTATTGCCCAAAAAGATTGGAAAGGCTGTTTCAAAATGTCCTGTGGGATCTTACTTTATGGAGGTGACTGAGTGGCTGCACAAACAGGGCTCCTCTAAGACCGTGGAGAGGAAATTTTTGTAACTCATACTTCCTGAGAGGAAGGGGCCTGCCGTGCCATGCAGAGCCACAGGGGACAGTGCTGACTTTGCCAGGAAACAGAAGAGGGAGAGGGCAGAGCTGGGGCTAGAGAATGCATTGCATTCTTCATGGGAAAATCAGGACGGGACAAAATAATTCTGGCAGCTTAGAGGCATGGGAACCGTCCCTAGTTGTCTGGCAGCTGGCCATGGGTAGTTTAGGGCAGAGGAGGGTGGGGTCTGGATTGGTGGGTTTACATTTTTTTTTTAAGTACTCCTGGGCAAGGCCTCTGCTTCCCCTAAGAATTGGCTTGTTCTGAAAGCGGCAATCTCCCCCCAGTCAGAGGCCAGAGCACCAAGAATAAAGAAAACATAGTTAATGCAATTACCCTTGATGAATGAATGCCACGTTGCAGATATGAGCCTCAGAAAACACAGTTACAACAACGAGCCAATAAAGGAGGAGCCTGCATTATAACTAAGATGTTCTGAGCCAGAAGCTGTGATGGACTAGGAGGAGGAGAAGGAGAGAAAATAGGGGAGGTAGGGCCAGGAGTCCAAATGACACTGTAAAAAAACCCAGCAGATAATTATATGACCTACTGTGTGCTGAGCAGATACAGGGTACCCTAAATATATTATCTCTAACGACCAAGCCCCTTGAAACATGCATTCCTATCACCATTTTACAGTGGACAAAAATTAGGCTTACAAGAGACATGTGTCTTGCCCAAGGTCATCCAGCCAGTAAATCTAGGATTTAAACCTCGGTTTATTGGACTCCAAAGACACTGCTTTTATTTTAAGACATGATTTCTGAGAATTCGGACTTGACAGAGAAAAGCTGAAAACATTCTCTCTAAAAACTGAAACAAGACAAGGAGGCCACACTCAACATAGTGCTGAAAGTCTGAGGCAGAGTCGTCACACAAAAGAAAAAAATAAAAGGCATCCAAATTAGAAAAGAGGAGGTCAAATTATCCCTGTTTGCTGATGATCTGATCATTTATCTAAAAAAAACCCTAAAGGCTCCACTAAAAACTCTTCGATTTGATAAATGAATTTAGTAAAGTTTCAGGGTACAAAACCAATATGCAAAAATAACTAGCTTTTTTTATACACTAATAATAATCAAACTCAGACCAAATTAAGAAGACAATCCCACTTACTGTAGCTACAAAAACAACAAGAAAATGTCTAGGAATATATTTAAACAGGAAAGTGAAAGATCTCTACAAGGAAAACTTCAAAACACTGATGAAAGAAGTTGTCGATGACACAAACAAATGGAAATACAACCCATACTCATGGATCAAAAGAATTAATGTTGTCAAAATGGCCATACTGCCCAAAGCAATGTACAGATTCAGTGCAATCCCTTTCAAAATACCCACAACATTTTTCAAAGAATTTAAAAAAAAACTCCTAAAATTCATGTGGAACCCAAAAAAGAGACTGAATAGCCAAAGCAATCTAAGCAAAAAGAACAAAGCTAGAGGCATCACATTATCTGACTTCAAAGTGTACTGAGAAGCAAAAATAACCAAAGCATCGTTGTAATGGCTTAAAAACAGACACATAAATCAATGGAACAGAATAGAAAACACAGAAATAAAGCTACATATCTACAATCAACTGATCATACAAGAAAACACACTGAGGAAAGACATGATTTTCAATAAATGAATTGAAATTGAAAATTGAATTGCCATATACAGAAGAATGCGACAGGACCCCCCACACACACCGTGTACAAAAATAAAGTCAAGATACACAGAAGAATGAGACTGGACCCCCCAACCCCCACCATACACAAAAATCAACTCAGGATTCACAGAAGAATGAGACCGGACCCCCCCACACCACCATCATATACAAAAATCAACTCAAGGGAGATGAAAGAAGTTAAATGTAAGTCTCTAAACTATACTACAAAAAAACCTAGGGAAAACTCTTCTGAACCAAGCAACAAAAACAAAAGTAGAAAGATGGGACTTAATTAAACTAAAAGGCTTCTGTTCAGTAAAACAAATAATCAACAGGGTGGGCAAACAACCTGAAGATTGAGAGAAGACATTTGTAAAGTATCTGGGCAAAGGGGGACTAAGAGCCAGAATTTACAAAGAACTTAAGCAACTCAACAAGCAAACAAAGAAACAAATAATCCCATTAAAAAGAGGGCAAAAGACATGACCAGACATTTTTCAAAAGAAAACATACAAAGGGCTAACCAGTATATAAGCAAGCATCACTAATCAACAGTATCATCTTATGCTAGTCAAAATGACTATTATTAAAATGGCAGAAAGGAACAGATGTTGGGGAGAAGAAAAGAGAACTCATACACTGTTAACAGGAATGTAAATTAGTACAACCTTTAGGGAAAAACATTTCTCAAAGAACTAAAAATAGAACTGCCATTTGCTCCACTAATCCCATTCTTAGTATCTACCCAAAGAGGGAAAAAAATGATTACATTAAAAAGATACCCACAGTCCTATGTTTAGCACATGGCTTCTAAGAGGAAGCTGAATAATGTGCGCACACGGACACAAAGTGTGGAATGACAGACAGACTGGAAACTTGGAGGGTGGGGTGCTAAGAAGGGGTGAAAGATGTGACATCACCTAATGAGTAGAATGTACATTTTGGGGGGATGAGTACGCTAAAAGCCCAGACTTCACCGCTCCATAATGTATCTCGGCAACAGAATTGCAGTTGTATCCATTAAATTTATACAAATTTTAAAAATACATAAATAAATGTGGCCTTTAACCTGGGCAGATGCTAATCTCTAAGGAAACTAGTTTTGGTGAGCAGGGGCCACCAAAGAAGAGGGCTTTCAGCAGTAGCCGTTTCTGGTCAAAGCGTGGCTGCATAACAACCCCGAGTCCAGGCACCAAACAGGTCATTCATCCTGGCTGAGACCTTCACAAGGCCTCAGGGCAGGCGTCCTCCTTCCACGTTGGCCCGGGCAGCAGGGTGGACACAGCCCGAGGGCACCCAGATGTGATGACTCAGCCATTTGTCTGTGTTCTGGGGCCAACGGGTCCAGCCCCCCGACGTGATAGGCCTGACCCAGCTTCTGTGGGAGCAGAGACGCAGATGGAGAGGGAGAGGGGCCGGCTGGGGACAGGAGCAGAGCAGTGCCTTGGAGTCGGACACAGAGGACCCCAGAAGGGCAGGAGAGCCCCACCTGGAGGTCAGGCGAGGTAGCGCAGTTGTGGGATACCTTTTCTCGGAGCTTCCAGTGTTGGTCACCATCTGGGGGAGCTGAGCAGATCTCACGTGCTCAGCCAGTGCTTACTGAGCACCAACCAGAGTGTCACGTTTTAGTTTACCTGAAAGCAAACCCGAAGACAAAGACTCAGAGGGTACATTATTTATTTACATAAAGCAGGGAGTAGGGAAAGTGAGACAAAAACAGGATAATAAGACTAAAGGGTTATGTGATCCAGGGCTTAACACTGTGGGCAGGTTCCTCTGGGGCCCCCTGAGAGGTTGAGCCCCAGGCGGGGGTCTTTCCTGGGGGCATTTCCGGCAGCCCGCACTCTGGCTGAACAGGTCCAAATCCCTCCAGAGAAACTTCCCAAGCAGGGAAGCAAAGGGGTGTGGGAAACTCAGGGGCAGCTGTCAGTGTGCGTGGGAAATCTCCATTACAGCTGCAGGTGGGCTTCGAGGGCGGTCAGTGACAGGGTTTCTGATCCACCGAGAGCCCTGGGAGACTCCATTCTTTCTCGGTGAATTATTTACCGTTGCCCTCCCACTCTGCGTCCACCTGGGACTGAGATTTCTGACTGGGCTGAGCCACTCCCTACTCAAATTCAGAGCTGAGCTCAGGCAACCGTTCCTCAAAAATGCCCTCATACTCACCCAGCCTGGAGCTGTAGTCTGCCTCCAGTACCTCTGGCTGTCTCTAAGGGTGCCATTGATAGGACTTGAAGACAAGAAGTCACTGCACTTATTGTCAAGGGACTTCCAGTCTCAAGAGGCAGAGGATTGTGCCACCCAGCAGGCTGTGACCACTCCCAGGAGTTCTTACGGCTTCACTTAGACACATGTTTTCTAAGAAATAAACAGAGCGGTAGTCTAAGGACGCAACGTCACTTCGATTCTGAACTTGTCCTGACGCCTAATGTAACATCCTATCTACCAAAGCCCCACCCAAGGAGTTTCATAAACAAATCACATGAAAGTCTTTCCCTAGATGCTGGCAACTACATAACTCTACTTCTAAGAGTGCCCAAATCATCCAAACCATCTCTGAAGTCGCATGACCTCACAGTGAGCTGGAGTCCCACCTCCCTGGTCTCCTCTCAGCTGGACCCACAGAGCAGCACTCCCAGAATCCCAGGCTTTCTTGTGTTTTTCCCCCACCTTTGGCTACTAGCATTGATGTAGTTTTTCATTCATTTACTCATTCCCCCAGCCAGCAATTCCCTCTGTGCTAGTTGTGGACCAGATGCTGTGTTTGGTTTCCGCAATGCAATTGTGCATGAGACATGGCCCCAGGAAGAAGATCTTACAGACCTCGGAGATTTTATCCACACCCAATTAGGAATTTTAAAAGCACCTGGGGTTCCCAAAGGTACAAATGAACCCCAGGTAGAAGCCATTTCCCAAATGCCATGGGCAAAGCTAGTCACATTAGACTCATGGGGAACTGCTGTCATCAGGCTCCCGCTGGTGTCCTGGCCCCTTTGTTGACATCTAAGTATCTTGATCAGAGTCCTGCCTTGTCCTCTGACACTGACCCTGTTCATAGTTATCAGCACAGCAATCCTGTGCCTCTCTGGGCCTAGCCTTGGGCCTCATTTGCCTGAGTGGACACCCCCAGCTCAACATGGAGGCTGACCCGAGGCATCCCTTCGTCTGAAGGGCCTTTCCTGGCCATCCATCGCTAGGCAGCAGCCTACTTCCAGCAGCTGTGAATACCTCTGGACTCACCACAGACTGTAGCTTAGCAAAGAGTGTCCATTCCAACTCTGTTGCTCTGTGAATAGGCTGGTTCCTTAACATGTCCAGGCCTTGGCGTCCTCCTCTCTACACTGGGGATTATAACAGTGGTGCAGATAGGGTTGTGTGGAATAAATGAGATGACCCATGCAAAGATAGCCCAGTGCTGGAGCAGATCGTAAGCTGTTCGCTGTTAGCTATTGTGATCCCAGGATATATACAACAGCACTTCATTTTATTAATAATTGTTGGCTTAATTTTACCATCGCCTTCTCACCTATGTTTTGCATAACTATAAATCCAGGTATCTCCCAGAGTGCCTAATATATAGGTTTTATGTACTTGAATGAATGAACTGAGATGCCACCTGCAGAATTAGCAAGGTGCTCTTGAGCAAGACCAGCTGAGAGCCCACCTGGGGCCAGGTGCTGCTCCAGGACCTTTCCCACAGATGAGCTCAGCTGTTCTTCCCAGCATTCTTGGAGGATAAAAAGTCTGCTGTCATTATCACATTTTTATGGGTGAGAAAATAAGCTCAGAAAGTTTATGTGATTTTTTTGAGGCGATGCCATGAGTGAAGATTTAAGCCTAACTTCTCCGGTTCCAGGGAAGGGAGGTCACTGTGGTTCTATCATACAGGCTGGATTTTGGGGAGATGAGATTGGAACGAAGACACCTTCCATTACCTCCAAGCCCAAGAGTTCAGAGATAGGCAGTTGTACTCTTCAAACATGTCTTAGATTATGCACACATTTTTTGTAATTGTAGAGAGAAGAAATAACTTGACTGACAAAAAAAGGGGGGGAGATAAAATTGACAGACAAAATTGCAACAAGATCTGAAGACAGCAACTCCCATGGCTCTTCGAGGGATATAGTGATCAGTGTAATCTATTATAAATCCGCCAAGTTTGTTCTGAGGTAGTAAATAATCCTGTCGACAGCATCAAATTTGGTGCATAAGAAGCTAACTATGCATGAAAGGAAATGGAGAGGAACAGAAAAGGATTAGGTTCCATTGTTTTGTTTTCTCATGAACACAAGAAATTTGAAACCTTCTGCAACAAGACCCTTCAAGTTTGGAGATTCTACAGTATTTCTCTTTCCAGTATTTGAGGAAACCATTGATGCTGCTCACTGTCCTGGATGGGCGATGAATGGTCTGCCCTCATCCACGTCTTCCCCCTTGACTGCCGCAATCCCAGGCTTCCTAATGTTTGCTGCAGAAATCCTTAGCTTTTCTTGCCCTGCAGTGATCAAAAAGGCTAGGTCAGGGGTGGGAAACCTGCAGTCTTCTAGGCCCTATAAGTGCAGCCTTTGAGTGAATCCAAATTTAATTTTATGAACAAATGCTCTTATTTTTACTAATTCATTTTTGTTCATCATTTATATTTTATTTTTAAAATAAATGTTATTTAAAATGCTAAAGAATAAAATAAGTTTTAATGAAACTATCCTTCCAGATTGACCGGCATAATTAGAACATTACCAGTCACAGGACTAAATTGACACCTGCTACCCTCATGATTTAGTTCTACCTTCCCCCACCTGACTGGTGCCACTACTGCATGAGGCTAGGTGGTGAGAGGTTATGGGGATCAAGTAGGCCAGTCATTGTAAGCTTTCAACAGTGGGGCACTGGTTTCTGTTTGAAGTAGAATTTGTGAATACTTGCACAGCTTAACAGTATTTTTTTAACTATCTGTTTAACAGTCTATCATGTCAGGGTAGACCAAGAGAATGTTAAAGGAAGAAAACAGACTTTTTAATAAGGATTAAGAATTGCAATATTATCTTATTTCTGCTAAAGATAAGATGATTTGCTTGCTTTGTGATACTGTAGTATCAACATTAAAGAAATTCAATGCTCATCAGCATCACTCACAAGGACCACAAATATTTTAAACTACAGGGAGAGGCATGAAAGTTTGTATTGCAGAAATTAAAAGATGGAAAACAAAAGCAATGACAATTCTTTCAGGCAGCAATAAAACTTGGAAATAATGTCACTTAAACAACTTATATAATAGCTTATATACTCGGGGGGGGGGAGGGGAAGGAAGGGAAGCCATTCAGTGAAACAGAAATTGTGAAAGTAAGTATTGTCAAAGTTGTAGGATCCTTAGACCCAATAATATTTCAAAGAACAAACATCTGCCTCTTTCAAGGAGAACCATAACTGATGGGCAGCATGAATTAGCCTTCAGCTTAACAGAATGACTTCATGCAATACTTCCAAATGAAAATACGTATTATCCAATCACTTTGGATGGATCAACAGATACCATTGACTTGCTGCGGGTTTTGTACTTCATCCTGGTCATATCAGAAGATTTTCTTTACTACCCAGTATTACTTGCTTTGGGCGTTCTTCCATGGGGAATAAATATCTCCAACAACTTTCAAAATAAATATCTTGAAGTTGGACTGAATTTAGTGAATTTCATGAGTCTATGTACAGACGGTGCACCTTCCATGACAGGAAAACATGAAGGGTTTATTGCACAGATTTTTTTTTTAAAGTATTAATAGATCCAAGAGCTATCATTTACTTTCATTGCATTTTGCATCTCTGTGCTAAACCCACCACTTAAGTGACACTTTGCAACAAGTCATAAGTTTATTCCTGCAAATGCAGTTTTAATTTTTTGAAATTGTTAAGTACCTGGTAGTTAGATGTTTACAAAATAGTGTACATTTTTAAATATATCTAATTGAGGTTTCTTGAATGTGGTCGTATTTGAACACAGCTAAGTTCATCTGGGTTTTGGACATGATAAGGTTCCCCAGCCTTGGCCTGGGTTGTACAGCTCTAACCAAAACCTAATCCTAAAACTCAGTGGCAACATCAAACAGCAAAGGTTACATATTAATTGTGCTGCCTGCTCACAGCGGAGCATCTGGGGTCTCTGCTCATTGTGGGCACAGAGCCCAGCCAGCTCCACCATCACCCCACGCCCTCGTCACAGCATGAAGCCTTTGGGTTTCTCCGTGCACGGAGAAGGGAGCACATAGGTGACTCATGTTCTTCCGTTCACATTCTGCTGCCCACGCAGTTCATCTGGCCAGGCCTGTCTTCAAGGGGCAAGAAGAGTGACCCAGCAAAGTGTCTCAAAAGAGGACAAACATGGAAGTTTTCGCTCCTGGGCCCCTCCCGGTGCTGCACACCACACACGGGGAAGCCAGAATCATCCTACAAAGTCTGTGCCCACCCTACAGATGAGCCAGGGGAAGGGAGTGCCCAGCAAATGAGGGGAAACCGGGGAAACACTATTTCCATTGCTTAGGAGTGGTCTCTGTTTGGGAGAACATGACTCGGCTTGGAAGGGATGGCAGTGACCCCGGAGTTACAACAAAATCTGCATCTTTAAGTGTCTCCTAGGAGTCACACTGGCTTCCTGGACATCAAAACCCAAGGGACACATTTCATCAAGGGCAGGAGGGGCAGAGACTTCATGTCTCCACTGGAGCCTCACTGCCTGCACCCTCCCAGCTCCCTCTGCACCACCACAGGTCAAACAGCTGCGTGCTCCTGCCCACACATGAGGGACACCTAGACGGAACCCAGGGGGGCTCCCTGACACAGGGACCAGGGAGAAGTCAGGTGAAAGTGGTCCATATCATAAATGATCTACCACCAGATTAGCTCTCTTCAGTCTGAAATGAACTGACATCATGGCTTCTCCAGCAAGAAAGTTCAAGGGAGACATAGAAGGATCAAGAAAGTCAAGTCAGGAGCAACTGGAAAGCAGCAGAGCTCCAGAAATCAATGGAAGATAAAAATAAACAATTGTGGGCATGAAAGTTGCTTAGAGGCAACAGAAAATAGATAAACGGTATTAAAAGCACAAGACAAGCTTCAGAAATCACATGAAATGAAAAGGAAAGGGGCAAAGATGAGACTGATTACAGACAAGGCGACAAGCTGGAGGGGAGGGGAGGCTGAAGTGCACAAACTAGGATTCGCCACCAAAAAAAGGGACCAGGAAAACACTGCAAGTCAATGAAGTTTCTTCAGGTAAAGAAAGCTAGATATCTCCAAGTTTAAAGAGCAGGCTGTGTCCCAGTAGAAATAAAATTGGTGACATCAAGACACGTCCTGAGAAAATGCTGCTGGTCACAGGAAAATGTCCTGTATGTGTTATTCAGAGATCACAAGTCCTCAGGCAGGTCCTCAATCTCCAGTATAACTCTCAACACTGGAAAATGCCAGAACATCTGTCTATCCCGTTCTAAGGGGAAAAGGTGACCCGTGAGTTCTTTACTCAGCCAAGTTGTGCGATAATGCTAAAATAAACAGGCACGCATGCTTAAACATACAAGAAGCCAAGGACTATATTAACAAAACCCATCAAAAATATTTGATGATGAAATCTAGCATAGCAAGGCATGGATCAAAATTAAACCCACAGCCGTGGGTAAGCCACCATAAAAGGGTAAGTGCTGGATCCTTTTATGTAGACCAAACAACAGTGGGAATTAGTTAACAGAACAGAGTCCAAATGTTATAATTCCAGGCAATTCAAAAATAATACTGCAATAATGAAAATTTTAATGCTGGGGGTAGAAGGGAAAATTAAGTATGTAAAATCCTCCTCTGTCATGGCAGAGAGTAAGCATTATACTATAAAGTTGAAACATATTAAAAAGTTTTTCAAAAGCAAAATGATGCTAAATTCAAGTGTTGGGTTTTTTTTTATAATTGTCTTTTAACTTTAAAAACATCTGAAGTTCAGCGTTTCCTTTGTTTGATTCTAGTTTATTTTCACTTTGGCAAATTCAAGTAGACTTATGTTGCATAGTTTGTATTAAAATAACATGCATGATATGAACCTATTTTTGTAAAATTACATCCACCGAGGCTTCTGGCTTAATAGAACCCCAGAGAGGATCTGGAATGATGTTCATCAAATGTTGGCAAAATGATTTCTAAGAAGTGCAAGTTTGTTTTGCTTTGCTTTTTGCTTTTTCTTTCTTTTTTTAAATTTCAGATTAATACAAGGGTACAGTGTTTAGATCGTTTTCATTTCTAAGGTGAAATTCAAGTTGTAGTTGAGTCCTTCACCTGGGGGTGCTGAACACCCTCACTCTGGGCACATTAGGTGAGACTCTGCCAATCACCTTCCTTCCTCCTGTTTTTCCTTCTTCTTTGCACTTTTCTAAAATTCTTTGAAGTTTTTATAGCAAGCAGCTACGTTTGCTTCGGCCACAGAAAGTCTGCGTGCCCCTGAGAGCCATGCCTCCCAAACCACGACCGTCTGCTGGGCTCAGGGAGAGTGCCTGGCTGGCACAGCTCTGCTGTCCTGTGTAAGCAACCCGGTCAGCTCTGTGCCTCCCATTCCCAGATAAGTAATGTATCTCTCTCCTCGGGTGGGGTCACAAATTGCTGGGAACAGGGTGGGCTGCGGCAGAAATGGATTCTCTCCCAGATTCAAGGCCAGAAGTACAGAGTTGAGCTGAGAGAAGGGGTGGTTCCTCTGGAGGCTGAGAGGGAGGATCCTTCTCTGGTCTCTCCCAGCCTCTGGAGGCCGCCAGCAGGTCTCGGGGCTCCCCGACCTGTGACCAGTGACCAGAGACCAGTGACCTCGGCCTCTGCTGTCACGTGGCCTTCTTTCCTGTCTCCCCCTTCTTTCTAAAGATGGACCAGGTCGAGGGAGCGTCCTCATTCAGGAAGATTCATCTCAGGATCCTTAATTGCAGTTTCATAAACCCAGTTCCCAAGGAAGGTCACAGTCAGGTGTTCGGGTGTACACGTCTCTGTGGCGAAAGTCATTCAGCCCACCACACATGCTTCCTGGAGGGGGGACCATCCACAGCCCTTTGCCATACAGTGCGTGCTCAGCATTGCTCAATCCCAGTAAAATAATTGTATTCTTTTTTTTTTTTTTTTTTTTTTTTTGTAGAGACAGAGTCTCACTTTATCGCCCTGGGTAGAGTGCCGTGGCGTCACACTGCTCACAGCAACCTCCAGCTCTTGGGCTTAAGCGATTCTCTTGCCTCAGCCTCCCTAG
>CAUYON010119926.1:0-26506 GCA_963573935.1 Arctocebus calabarensis
AGCAAAGTATCTAAAGAATGGAAGAAAAAGTATCCAATGTACTCAGACCTAATATGAAGCTAATTTATAGCTTTCATATGAAGGCTAAAACCCAATTATAGCACAAGAATACAGTGAAAAGGGCAAGGGAGGGGAGGGGAGGGGGGTGGGCAATTGGTGGGATCACACCTATGGTGCATTTAGAAGGGTACTGGTGAAACTTATTAAATGTAGAATATCAATGTCTTCATATAGTGATTAAGAAAATGCCATGAAGGCTATGTTTAACAGTTCAACCAAAATATTTCAGATTGCATATGAAGTCAGCACATTTGCCCCATGATTGCACTAATGTACACAGTTATGATTTAATAAAATTATAAAAAAAAGAAAGAAAAAAGCCAACAATCCCATACATCAATGGGAAAGAGAGATTAACATAACCTTCTCTCAAGAAGATAGAGGAATGGCTAGCAAACATATGAAAAAATGCTCATCATCCTTAATTATTAGAGAAATACAAATCAAATCCCTAAGATATCTTCTAACCCCAGCGAGAATGGACCACATCACAAAATCTCAAAACTGCAGATGCTGACATGGATGTGGAGACAAAGGAACACTTTTACACTGCTGGTGGGACTTAAACTAATACAACCTTTTTGGAGGAAAATATGGAGAAACCTCAAAGAACTCAAGCTAAACCTCCTGTTTGATCTTGCAATCCCATTACTGGACATCCATCCTGAAGGAAAACTATCCTTTTAGCATAAGGACACTTGAACTAGACTGTTTATTACAGCTCAATTTACAATCACCCAAATGTGGAAAGAGCCTAAATAATCCCCCCCAACCCAGGAATGGATTAATAAGCTGTTGTACATGTATATCATGGGATACTATTCAGCCATTGAAAAAATGTAGACTTCACAGGTTTTGTATTAACCTGGATAGAAGTGGAACACATTATTCTTAGTAAAGTATCACAAGAATGGAGAAACATGAATCCTATGTATTCAATTTTGATGTGAGGACAATTAATAACAATTAATGACACAGTGGGAGTGGGGAAAGGGGAGAGCAGAGAGAGGGAAGGAGCGTGGGGGTGGGGGAAAGAAAGAGCAGAGAGAGGGAAGGAGGCAGGGATGTGGGGTCTCAGTGTATGACACATCCTGTACCCTCAAGGAGTCCCCAACAACAACAAAAAACTATAACCATCAATTCACTTACTTATTTTTTTGTGGTAAGAGATTTATAATTTACTCTTAGTTGTTTTGAAATGTATCCTTGCATTGTACACATTAGGTGAGATCCACCAAATGCCCTCCCTCCTCCCTCCGTTCACCTTTCCCCCTCCTCCTCTCTTCTCCTTCCTCTCTCCTCCTTCTTCCTGGATTATATTTGTGTTTTATCATTTGTATGAATGTATAAGTAATTATATACTGGTTTCATAATAGTATTGAGTACATTGGATACTTTTTTTCCCCATTCTGGAGATACTTTACTAAGAAGAATATGTTCCAACTCCATCCAGGTAAACATAAAAGATGCAAAGTCTCCATCTTTTTATAGCTGAATAGTATTCCAGAGTATATACATACCACAGTTTGTTAATCCATTCATGGGTGATGGACATTTGGGCTGCTTCCATGACTTAGCAATTATGAATTGGGCTGCAATAAACATTCTGGTACAAATGTCTTTGCTGTAAAGTGATTTTTGTTCATCTGGGTAAATACTTAGTAATGGAATTTCAGGATCAAAAGGTAGGTCAACATTTAGTTCCTTGAGAATTGTCTATACTTCTTTCCAAAAAAGCTATATTACTTTGCAATTACACCAGCAGTGTATAAGTGTTCTCTTCTCTCCTCATCCATACCAACATCTTCAGTTTTGAGATTTTGCGATGTGAGAAAATTTTACTGTTAGGTGATATCCCAAAGTGGGTTTGATTTGCATTTCTCTGATGTTTAACGATGATGAGCATTTTTTCACGTGTTTTTTGGCCATTCACCTGTCTTCTGTTCAAGTCTCTTGCCCATGAAGAAATGGGGTTGGCTGTTCTTTCTTATTAATTTGAGCTCTCTGTAGATACTAGTTATCAAGCCCTTGTCAGAAGCATAACCTGCAAAAATCTTCTCTCATTCTGAAAGCTATCTATTTGCTTTCCTGGTAGTGCCCTTAGCTGTGCAGAAGTTTTTAGCTTGATCAAATCCCAGTAACGTATTTTTGGTGTTGCTTTAATTACCAGGGGAGTCTTCCTCATAAAATACTTTTCCAGCCCAATATTTTCAAGCATTTTCCCTACACTCTCTTTTGGTATTTTTATAGTTTCATGTCTTAAATTTAAATCTTTTATCCAGTGAAAATAAATTTTTGTTAATGGTGAGAGTGTGGGTTCAATTTCAGTCTACTACAGGTCGCTAGGCAGGTCTCCCAACACCATGCTTTAAACAGGGATTCTTCTCCCCAGTGAGAAGAATCTTCCTGAGACAATAGTAAACAGACTTTAAAAAAATTACTTATAATGACAAAAGTTAAAAAAAAAAAAGAAAGGAAAGAAAAGAAACATACTATCAACAAGCCACAAAAATTTTTACATTTCTATAATATAGATCGTTGGTAAAATCCTATTGGTGGATGAAGTAAAATATGGAAAACAACTCAAAATATATGTATGAGAAGGCTGAAAAAAGATGGGGGCCATTTCTATGGAATCCTAAAGGGGTTAAGCTCAAAGTGGATGAAAACAGAATGTCTAGAATGTCAAGAGGGAAGAGTAGGTGTACTGTGAGAGTAATTAGTGAATGACTGAGTATGGAATGGCTGAGCCTCCCTGTTTATATCTAGCTATACTATATACCACAAATAATGGCACAAAAAGAGAAGATGTCTTATGGATGTCTACTGTAGAAGGGAAGGCCAAAGGCTATGGAGCTGCTGTCCAGAAGCCTTGACAACCCTGTAGCCATGCACTTCTAGAGCTCTTGTTATGAGCAAGGAAATAATCCTTACCTTTTAAAGCCATAATGATAATAAGATTTTCTCTTATCTAGAGCCAAAAAGATTCCAAAACTGATCTAACATTTAATGTGTAAGTGCAATTATTCAAAAACCTCAAAATGATTACATAGTCAAACATACGTAAGAGTAGGTAGGGCCAGGGAGTAAGAAAATTATTATCTTCATCTTTGCATTATACTTTCAACAGTTAATACAATAAAACAGATTTATATGTTTATAGTGCGAATTATTGAGGTAACCTACAAAGAAGCAGAAGAAGCAAAAATATGAATTTTCAAATGGATTTACTTGTAGAACATGGTACTTTCTCAGACAATGTAAGAATACATAAGAAAAAATTACTTACATGTATTTCAAATAAAAATAATGCAAAATGACATGTATTGAAAATACAAGGTAAAGGAATATATCATATAATATATTACTTCATGTCATTTCCTTAACTTAGTAACATCCATATTTACTATACAAATGAAAAGTGTATGATTTAATAATAAAAAAGAAAAGTATATGAAGAAATACACACAATGACTTAAGTAATTTTTCAGATGTCTATTTTGCAATTTTTTCTTTTTCTTTTCTTTTTTTTTTTTTTTTTTTTTGAGACAGAGCCTCAAGCTATCACCCTGGATAGAGTGCTGTGGCATCACAGCTCACAGCAACCTCTAATTCCTGGGCTCAAGCGAGTCTCTTGCCTCCGCCTCCCAACTAGCTGGGACTATAGGCGCCCGCCACAACGCCCGGCCATTTTTTGGTTGCAGTCATCATTGTTGCTTGGTGGGCCCAGGGGCTGGATTCAAACCCGCCAGCTCAGGTGTACGTGGCTGGCACCTTAGCCTGTTGAGCCACAGGCGCTGAGCTGCAATTTTTTCTCAAAACAAACAAATGAATGTCAAATGTCAAATTGTTTTCTTCACACAAATGAGAAAGAATAAAATGTATACAATGTAAAGAAAATACATGTTCTTTGGGATAGATGTTAAAGGTCCCTGGAAAAGAAATATCAAATAATTATTTCGTATGCTGGTAACACATGCTTTTTTATCTCCCTTACATTTTCATTTGCAATGATCTCTTTTTGTCTCTTCTCACTGTTTCAGATACATACCTTCAATTTAATGATAAAATTCTTAAAAATTTGAAAATCTTCCTTCAGGGTATGGCTTGCTATTGGGCAATTGACAATAAATCCGAGAAGTATAGCACCAGAAGATAAGAAATAAAAAGTATTTAGAAGCAAGAATCATTCATCCACGGAGTGGAATGATTTCTGCCAGACTTCTGTCTTCAAATTACTGAGTTCTAGATGGACTTATTAATTCTAATTGATAGCTTCTGTTGTTAAAAGCCAGCAGAGACCCTGCTAGTAAACACCACTATTTTCTTTTTGTTGTTGTTGTTTGTTTGGTTAATTTCCATCCCCAATGAAATTGCTTGCATTGGCAGCAATCTGTGCCCTCCCTACATTTTTATTTGTTACCAGTGCACGTCATGATTCTGCTAAGAGATTGCCATGCCTTAACTATTTTTCACAGGCAAAATCACTTCTTCAACAGGCTCAAAATTTATTTTCAAAAACTTTAACTAGGCCATCTCCTGCCCAGTCAACAGCCAAAGAAACATTAACTAGGCTGTCTCCTGCCCAGTCAACAGCCAAAGCAAATACCTATCGTGGAGATTTGTATTATGGCTGGAGATCAAGGGAACAGCTTGAGCCCTGAAATGTGGGTAGGAGGAAGACCTTATCCCAGAGGAAGATGCTCTGTGGTGGTTATGAGAGGAAAATTCCTCTTTTTCACTGATTCTTTTTTTTCTTTTTTTTTTTTTTTTTTAGTTTTTAACCAGGGCTGGGTTTGAACCCACCACCTCCTGTATAGGAAATTGACAACAGTGGCATTTTACGCCACAGTGAACTAGTGGAGATTAACACCTCCCTAGGATTCTGTGTGTGTGACCACAGACAGGAGGCTCAGGTTTTGGATTTCTTAAGACTGCCCAGACCTTCAAGTTAATGATTATAGAAACAATAGGAGTTGATATGCTTGCTCAGAGAAATTTCTGACATCTTTGTTCCCTTCCTCGGTTTACCCTCTGGGATAAATGAGCAAATAGACTTTTGATAAAAGATTAGTAAAACAAACAGTTGGAGCCACCCACCAGAACCCCACAAAGAGGCTTTGGTCCCCTGTGCTCCCATCTTTGAAAATTCTATTCTGCCCCTGCCCCGGGGGGGGACCCCAGCAGAACTAAAAATGATTTTTACACATGGTATTAGTTGATACAGTCTTTAATGATCGGTCAAGGTCATTTAGCAGAGTAGCAGGGAGTAAATAGGAGTGAAGAAGTGAAAATAGTCACTGAGATTCACTCTTTTAGGAAGTATGAATGAGAAGGGAGACAGGATTGATTGTGTGATTTCTAAAAATCTATGCTCCATTAATTTTTTTAGTGATACATAAAAATTGTACATATATATTGGACGCACATGATATTTTGATACATGCATAATCAAGTTAGAGTATTTAGGATGCTTTCTGAGATATGTCTGTGTGTGGAGGGGGGTGTTTGGGAACACTTCTAATCTTCTTACTACTTTAAAATATGTGATAAATTGCTGTTAATTGTAGTAAACTTACTCTGCTATTAAACATGAGAATTTATTTCTTCTATCTTAACTGAGTGTTTGTACCCATTAATCAACCTCTCTTCACTCCCCTGCCCACCCTTCCCAGACTCTGACAACTATCACTCTGCCACCCACCTCCCCCCATCAGACCCACCTTTTAGCTAGCACAGATGAATGAGAACATGTTATATTCTTCTTTGTTTCTGTTAGGTTATTTTTAATGATACCTATCTTTTAGTCGACTTCCTTATTCATATCATAACTTACTGTTCCGATTGTATTTTTTATCTATGTTAAGTTTCCTTAATATCATTAGTTTGAATTCCTTTTTAACCATTTTATTAAATTTCCTTTTAGGTAGAATCTATTACTGGAGAATCACTGCATTCCTTTGGAGGTGATGTTTCCTTGCTTTTTCATGTGTCTTGTGTCCTTACATTGATATCTACGTATTGATGAAACAGTCACTTCTTCCTATTTTATTGATGATCTTTTGTTAAAAAAAAAAAAAAAAAAAAGATGTATCTATAGTGTTGGTTGGGTAAGGGCCTTGGCTTTGAGTCTGGGTAAATGTAGTAGTGTATTCTCTGTTTGATTTATTTGGCTATAGCATCAGCATTAGCAGTGTCTGTGCATTCCTTGGTGGCTTAGGTGGTGATGATTCTTGTGGGCAGTAGTGAGGCTTTGTTGGGATGGAGACACCACCTCATCGGTGGCAGTGGCAGGCAGGTACGCTGGACCTCAGATACCTGGGCGGCATACATGGATGCCAGCAGTGGCAGATCCCCGTAGGCTGGTCCTTAGGCTTCCAGGCAGCTTGTTCCGATGCTGGCAGTGGTGGGGGGGGCACAGGAAGATGGGTAAGTCACACCATGTGTGGGATCAGTGGTGGGAAGTGTAGGCCTGTCCACAGGTTCCTCAGTGGTATGCTTGAGCTGCTGGCAGCAGGTGGAGTGGGTTGATCTCTCAGCCCCAGGATGGTGCCTGCGTAAGCCATTCTCAGGTCCATTTTAGGTATGTGTCTTACATACACCTTCATGTCTTTGCCCCATTGGAAAGGGCAAAGTCGTCAACGGCAGCATCTCTGAGTAGGTAGCTCTTAGGCTCTAGGTAGCAAATACTTCAGATCACTTTTTCCTGGAGGCCACCTTGCCAGTGTGCTGCACCCCCATTCCACAGGGTTTGTGGTGCCGTGTGGGCTAGAGTGCCGAGCGCCCTGACTCACTGCTGGTTTCAATCAGGATTGTGCAGCTGCAGCCATCTAGATGGATGTAGGGCGATGCAGACGCTGTTGGGCTTCAGGGCAGGATACAGACTAGGAGGGGCTAATCTCTCAAAATGGTGCCATGCTGCAGCTGCCTGGGTCTCAGCACGTGAGTAAGACCTGGGGTGAATTCCCTCCCTAGGAAAATGTCATTGTGCACACTCCAGGCAGAACCTGTCCCAGAATAGCTGGGCGTTGTGATGGGCACCTGTATTCCCAGCTTCTCGGGAAGCTGAGGCAAGAGAATCGCTTAAACTCAGGAGCTGGAGGTTGCTGTGAGCTGTGTGACCCCACGGCACTCTACCGAGGGTGATAAAGTGAGAGTCTGTCTCTAAAAATGAAAAAGCAAAAGAACCTGTCCCAGTCTCCGGCCCCTCTGGGGCCCACGGGCTCTCTTGTGGACAGACTTGTAGGAGTCTATAGTGGGAATGGGAAGCACTGGGGACCTCTGGGCTACCCCTTTCCCTTAATGGGGAGTTCCTTGCTCCCAGATAATCCCAGATGGCCTGGCTGCTTTGTTTTCCTCTCCTTCCATGCCTCAGTGGCTTCCTGTCACTCTTACGTTCAATTTTAGTGTTCTCTCTTAGACACTTTACTCAAGGTGTTACTTACTCACTGTTTTGGTCCTTCTTTGGGGAGGAAGTGGGTGCTGAGCAGCTCTAGTCCCTTCTGCTTCATTGATCCTATAGACACTGAGTATTATCTTTCAAATGCATTATTTCAAATAAAAATATAAAATATATAATTTTGGGTTTTAGTACATATATAATTAATAATTTTGTTCTTTTATATTTGTTTAACAGCGTTCTCTCATAATTTTCATGCCTTGAGCTATGCAGCCTGGGCTAATTGCAAATCCTATGAAGACAGAGAATGTGCCTTCTAGCACTTTGACATGTTACTCTTTGTACACATTCAGAAGGAAGTTGTAAAATACTCACACTAGATGGCAGTAAAGATCAAAAGTTGGACGAAACCAGAGGAGAAAATTTCCACCGTTATCATTTTGAAATAAATTATTGTTTCTTATTTTTTATTTGTATTATAAATTGACAATTTTTAATTGTATACATTTATGGAGTACATTTATAATCTATAAATGCAACGTGAAATAGTTAAATCAAGCTACTTAACATATCTATTACCTGAAATATGTCGTATCTTTTTTGGTGAGAACATGTGAAATTTAAATTTTAAAATGTGCCATTCTCTATTATTAACCATATTAATCATGTTATGCAATAAAACATTAAAAAAGTAAAAAAAAAATTCTTTCTGTCTGAGGTGTTGTGGCTCTTTATCACCATGTCCTCATTTCCTATCCCCAGTCCTGCTAACCGTGATTCTCCTCTCTGCTTCTGAGTTTTGTTGTCTTAGATTCTGCACAGTTGTGAGAATATGTGGGATTTGTGTTTCTGTGTCTGGCTTATTGCATTTAGCATAACGTTCTCTAATTCCATCTACATCGTCTCAAATGACAAAATTTCCTCTGGTTAATCTGGTTTCTCTCCTAAGTTTCCACAGACTAGAAGAAAAAATTAACTGTATTCTGTGTCTCTGGTTTGGATATTTGGCTTTTGAAATCTCATTTTGAAATTTTATCCCCAATGTTAAAATGTGAGGCCTAGTGTTCGTGTTATAGGAGCAACTTCCTCACGAGTAGGTTGGTCCAGCTTCACGGTAATGTGAGAACTGGTTGTTGAAAAGGGCCTGGCGCCTCCTCCCCGTCTTGCTTTCTCTTGTGTCTGGTGATAGGATTTCTGCACACCCAGCAGTTCTCTGTCACCTTCCACCATCACTAGAAACAGGCTGAAACCCTTACCACGAGCTAGTGCTAGAACCATGATTCTTGCACAGCCTACAGAACCATGAGTCAAATAAGCCTTTTTTCTTTATAAATTACCCAGCTTCAGGCATTCTTTCAAAACAACACAAATGGACTACAATGCCTGTTTTGTTTAAAATCCAACAATGACAGTCCTTGTCTGAACAAATGGCAGCTTCTCACATCCAGTTAAGCAGCTGCAAACTATGGCCTCCAGTATCGCTCACTCCCGGTAGGAGCAGGTGGTGCCAGCCAGCAAACAGAGAACTGCAGGACCCTGAGCCAGGGACCTGAATTTTTATATTCTACAGTGGCCTTCTCCCAGTAGACTCAAAAAACATTATTAGAGTGACTAGAGAAGGAAGAGGTGGAAGAAAATGGGAGAGACAGAGTTCTTTTTGTCTGGACAAATAAAGCAGTGTCTAAAAGAAAAGTATCAGATCAGAATAGTAGTCACACCAGATGGCACTAAAAGTTAACATCTCCCTTCTTTAATCTGAGTATGAGAACCCACGAAGGAGAAATTTTATATTAGACAAAGAAGCTGTATTCAGGGCCATCTCAGCATAAAAACTACAGCTGCACAAAGCCCCCTGCTCTCAGGAGCCTCCTGTTTGTAGGGGTCTCTTCTTGTCTCTGGAAATTCTTAGCAGTTTTTTAACAAGGACCACCCCATTTTTATTTTTCCACTGGCCCACAAGTTTTGTAGCCATGCTTGAACTGTATTTTCTTCACCCTTTCAAATTAAGATGTGATTACACCTTGCGATCTCACTACAGACAAGCCAGTTATTAGATTTCTTTCTTTTTCCTTTTGAAAATGAACATAAAAGATGATTTTTTTTAGTATTATGTGGATAGAGTTTTTTGAGTCCTGCTGTGGTTTTCTTCTACAAAGACAGATTTAGAAAGACTAAAATAGAGAATTGAATTCAAGGACTCTAAAAGGAAGATATACAGATGCTAAATAAACCAGGATACAGATATTTATAGTATAAACACTGAGGCATCTAAAGCCACTAGCTGATTTGCATTCTGACACCACAAAGTTTCCAGCACTCACAAGCTCCATGAAAATGGAACGGAAATAATTATTTCCAGTTAGAAGCAAGAGACTACATTTATTTTTTTTTCCCATTAGACTGGCCAAAATCAGTCGTCTTTCCAGATGGTTGTTTGGTCGATGAGTCACCATGGGACTAGGCCTGACTTTCTACACACTCCACTGCTGGGGCATAAAAAAATAAACAGAAGTCTTGATATGCCGATATAGTCATGGAGTTTTCGTTTTGTTTTCCTCCTCTTATATCTAATATTTTACATTCAGCTCAGCTCCTTTTCACACTTTCTCTGCTCCTATGTTGCATCCCTTTGAGATTCCATATTCACAGGAAAGGATAGTGAGGCAAGAATGTGAAGAAAATAATCCGTAAGTTCAATTACTACATGGGAGAAAGCTCATTTAAACACATCTTTACAATAACTGGAAGTGATCGAATGTATCTGAGATTATAGGACATTTCAATGTAGGCATTATCATATTAATTAAGTTTCTTTGTAGGAAATGTGGTACAGCTTCTTATAGTAGCAGCAGCTAAGACATATTAATATTTATTGCTTTCTGTGTGTTTGTTAGCTGCAGATTATTTCAATTAGGGTAAGAAAAACTTGGTCAAGCCCCATAGTCAGTGAGTTGTTGGGCTGGGATTTGAATGATGCGGCTTTACTGAACAAACTGACGTCCTCTGAGTCTCCGGAGTCAAAAAGTAAGCAGTGATAATTACAAGAAAGCACATTGTCTATACAACAAAGCCAGAGAAGGAATCTAGAAGGTGGGTCACTTTGGCCCTGAGTAGACATCCCAGATCTTTACAACTGAAGTTAAGGTAAAAGGACCATTTCCACAGAACGGCATTTTGGTTTCCAGATACTAGAAGCTCTTCGTCTTCCTGTATTTCTTGCTCAGCCTGTAATGGTTATACCAAATTCTAGTACAAGAATTTCTTCTCAGGCTATTTCATCTTTTAAAGTCATATAAGTTGTTCAAAAAAAATTAACTTAAACCAAGTTTAATTACTGCAAGATTTGTATCATCTATACCAACAGAGAGAGGTGAAAAATAAAAACAGATTCAATTACATTGATTGTCTGAGCTGTCATGACCAGTGACCTAATATTTGGAAGTATTCTTTTTTTTTTTCACTTTCTCTTAGTTGATTTGATATTAGCTGTTCATCCAATATTTTAAACACCTATTGTTAGTCCCTTTACTTTGTTGTGCCTGATCATTATAGCAACTCCGTATAGCAAATGGTGGTAGTATGGTAGTATTATATTGAAGAAAACCTATATCTTAAAAAAGGCAATAACTATCTTCGGGACACTGAATACGTAGTGGAGGCTTAATTAGAACTCAAGCATCTCTGGCTCCTAAGTTACTATCCTTTGTACTATGCTCCCAAATTATAACAAACCCTTAGTTATTAGAATCCCCACAGAAGTCACTCTATCTGTAAGCAAAAGACAATATTTCAATTTTTACTTTCTGATATTTCATATTAATAAGTTATAATATTCTGTCACAAGACCTGCGTCTGGAGCAGGTTCTCATTCAGGCTCATTCTTTCCTCATGCCTACTGGTTTTCTCCCTTTACGTTTCTTCCCATTACTTGGATGAAGGGGGTTCGGGTTCAGAAGGCCTATGTTTAAATTTATATTTATTCATTCATATACTGTATGAACTTGGACAAGTCAAATGAAATATCTGGGAGCTTTGGATTCCTCACCTGTATAAAGCAAATAACACTCTCTCCAGATGTCTCAATAAAATTTGTTATAAAAAACATCTAAGAATAGTTCTTAATTTTTAATGCACAAATTAATTCATTCAATTATTTAACTGGTGAAGTACCACTAATCTTTCAAGCTTTCTCCATGTCCTAGCTTTTCTTGATTCTATTAATCTCTTTTGTATTAGGAAAGAACTCATATATGTCTGTGTTATATGACCCTTATTACATAGTAACATCATTTGCACATATATCTGGATATATTACAAGCTTCAAAAGGAGAGAACCTTTTTTAAGCAGATTTTATAGCGCAATATAAGATTTCCAAAAAAATTGCACAGAAAGTACAGAGTTTTCATGCATTCCTTCTCTCTCTCCCTCAGTTTTCCCTATTATTGATTTCTTGCATTGACTGGTACATTTCTTACAATTGATGCACCACTATTGAGACATTAGTATTAATTAAAATCCATAGTTTTCATCACTCTTTGTGTGGTACAATTCTGTAGGTTCAGATACGTGATTAAAGTCCTATCGCTACCATTCCGACAACATTCAGAATAGTTTCATTGCCCTAACGAAGTTCTGTGTCTGCCTATTCCTCTCTCCTTCCCTGAGACCCCTGGAAATCACTGATCTTTCTAGTGTCCCCGTAGTTTTGCCTTTTTCGAAACATATATCTGAACTCATGTAGTTTCAGCCTTTTCAGATTACCTTTTTTCATCAGCAATGCCTTTAAGATTCTTTCATCTCTTTTTATGGCTTGATTTCTTATTGTCATTGAATTATATTCCATTGTATGAATGTACCCAAGTTTGTACATTCACTGGTCTTTAGAAAGACTTCTCAGTTGCATCCAAGTTTTAAAAATTATGAATAATTCTTCTCTCATTATTTGTACTTTATTTTAACTTTACAGGCATGCATCACTGCACCGGGCTAATTTTACTATGTGATTGCAGGATCACATAGTAGACTGTCTAGCTTCGTCAAAAACTGCCAAACTGTCTTCCAAAGTGGCAGTGCCATCTTGCATTCCCAAGAGCAGACTTCATGTTGATATGGAATGAGTTTTAGCCATTCTAATAAGCATGTAGAGGCATCTCATTATTTAATTTGCAATTACCTAATGACATAGAATTGTAAGCTTCTCTTTGTATGTATAGTTGCCCTCTCTATATCTATATTTTGATCTTTTTTTTTTTTTGAGACAGAGTCTCACTATGTCACCCTTGGTAGAGTGCTGTGGCATCACAGCTCACAGCGACCTCAAACTCTTGGGCTTAAGCAATTCTCTTGCCTCAGCCTCCCAAGTAGCTGGGACTCCAGGTGCCTGCCACAACACTTGCCTATTTTCTTGCTCATTTTTTGATGGATTGGTTTTCTTATTGTGAGTCTTAAGAGGTTTTTGTGTATTTTGGATACCAAACCTCCATCATGCATTCGCTTTGCAAAAATTTTCAAGTCTATCCCTTCCTCTTCATTTTCTTAACACTGCCATTTACAGAGCAAAAGTTTTTCACTTCAGTGAAGTCCAACCTTTTCTTTCATAAATCATAGAGAGCTGTATATTTCTATTTTCTAATTTTTTTTTCTGCTGCTACTTACTGCGGTGGCTCTCCTGCTTATTTGTGTGTCCACCTGTCTATTGTGGGGTCTAAAATTTAGTCAGGAGCCTCTCAACTAGTTTTTGATAAAGTTATTAAGTTTAGCACCTTTGGAAGGTATACCAGACAGGCTACTGGCAAGAAATCGCTAGTATACCAAGCTGGATTTTGTTTTTTGTTTTGTTTTGTTTTTGTGTTTTTGAGACAGTCTCACTCTATCACCCTGGGTAGAGGGCCATGGCATCATAGCTCACAGCAACTTCAAACTCTTGGGTTCAAACAATCCTCTTGCCTCAGCCTTCCAAGTAGCTAGGCCTATAGGCATGTGCTAGTATGCCTGGCTCATTTTTTCCATTTTTAGTAGAGACAGGGTCTCACTCTTGCTCAACTTAGTCTCAGACTCCTGAGCTCAAGTGATCTATCCACCTCAGCCTCTTGTGCTAGGTTTACAGGCATGAGCCACTGTGCCTGGCGCAGGCTGGAATTTTAATGATAAATTTCAATTAGGGGACTATTTACAGAGGTGTGGGCAGGTTCAGAGAACCAACATGGAATGTGGCAACATCCAACGACCAACAATATCAGGATCCTGAACCAAAGGGACAAAGAGAGGAAACGTAAAAGCTAGAGCCACAGACAAGTTGCCACCTGAACAGAGTTATAATCGTAGGACATAAATGCTAATAATCTGGGCAGAGTCATGCAGGGAGCAAAATACTTCCTCTTCATCTCCCATTTCCTGTCAGGTCCTCCCTTAACTTCTGTCTTAAGTCAGAAATTCGAAAGCAGGAGAGGTGGCACAAGAAAGTCCTCAGAAGTTACCTTCTAGAGCAGAGCTGAAAAGAGCAAGGGGGAGGGTGGGAAAGAAGGGTAAAAAGACAATAAACAGCTTAGGCAGTTTCTTCAAAATTAATTTGGAGGAGAAAGCAGTGGGGATGCAGGGCAGCTCTGTTATTGACCTGCAGAAATATTCATAACACCCCGTCAGTACTATTATATGAAGGCTGACGAAGATATTCTGATAACTCCATCCTGCCTCCAGGTACCTCCTCCAGGCTCCCTCTGATTTCCTGCTTAGGGACTTCTTCCAAATCAAGCACACAAGGGAGATATGAAAGAATTCAGAGGTATTAAAAAGCAGCACATCTGCCAACCCATTTGGCTAATATGTTGTAGGCTGGATTTTCATGACTCTACCCTATTATGAATGGGATGATGTAAGGCAAGGTCAGTGATGAAGGCAAAAAAGCTACAAAGAGACAGAGGGTTAACCTTGGATGCTACTTGGGAATGGTCAGAAAATCGCAAGACTTTCCATCACCCCAGGACTTTTGGAGTGAATAAATTAAGTTACTTACCACATTTATCCCGCTTTGTTTTATAAGAAAACTCTTATGAGAAAGTAATACTTGCCTTTATTAATTTTTTTTTATGGAAAGTTTGTACTACAACTGATACTCTCCTTGGAATAAAGGACTTATCTAAATCAATATCTACCATCTATTCATGATCCATGAAAAATGGAAAAGTTGTGCATTTTGATTCAAATATAAATATTAAAATTTCAAGTATGACAAACACAAATATGTCCACTTTTTGACAGAGTGTAAAAGAAATTTATTTAATATTTAAACAAACATTTAAATAAACCGAATACTGGAAATACAACCTTTTCAAACAAATAAGATGCAAGATAAAGCAGTTGGACATTTATAACCAAAATGAAAAAGAAAAAAGAAATAATTTTTTGATCTAAATCTCTCACTTTATAAATTCAAAATGGATGACAAGTTAACACAGAAATGTAAATCTATAAAACTTGTTGCAAAAAACATAGAAATTTTTGAGATTTAAGGTTAGGTGAAGAGTTTGTAGAAATAAATCAAATGTATAATCAATACAAGGAAAAACTAATAGAATCTCATTAAAATTTAGAAATTTTGCTCTCAAAAACATTCTCAAAATTTAGCAATAAAAAATAAACAATGCAAAAATACAAAATAGTGACAGCACTAAATTTTGGTAAGAAAACGGAGGAACTGGACCACTATTAAATTTATGGTGGGAAAGTGGAATGGTATTATCATTCTGAAAAAATGTAGCAATGACACGCAATTATCCTCATGAAACAAATGAGGAGTTTTTATTGTTTCCATTTCATCTTCATGAAATATAGCAGATGTCATATTTTCATAATACCAGGACTATAAATTCATTATTATACAGAGACACTCAATAATCTGTAACTAGATGATAAGATGCAGAATCCATTTTGTAAATCTCTAAAAATTTTTCTCAGTTCAATCACTGAGTAACTGTAATTTGGAATTCAAGCTCCGGTTCCTTGATGTCAAATTAAACTGCTGAATTGCAAATAAAGGAAAATCAACATAGAAGAGCCAAAGACACACAAATCATCTTATAACATTATTTTATTTTCTTCTACATAGACATTTTCCCCAAAAATGAACAACTTGAGTATGGGGTTTTTTGGTTCAAGGTAAACATATCAAAAAAAAAAAAAAAAAAACTAGCTTATCTCTGTTATACAGAGTTGTGATATAAAAATTATTTAGAGGTTGTATGTTTCAGAAATCAGGTAGCTACACTGTAATCCTCCTGAAGAAACTTTCTTATGAAGCCTATGTTATAGAAAGAAAAGATATAACTAAAATAATTAAAATATCTTCTGATCATAATGCTTGAGATCATGAAAGGAACATTTAGTTTCCTCCACAAAGAGACACCAAGATTTTTTCATAATCTCCCTTGGTTTCATCCATGATGGCTTGGCAAAGAGAGACGCCATACATCTTCTGATAGAATGCTTTGATATCATTCATGTCAATTTCAGAACAGGAAACCGTAATCCTGATTAATTCCTTATGACGAGTTCCAACACCCTTCATGGCATGATGAAGCTTCTCCGCAAAGAAAGCTGGTTTGCTGGTAGCGCATTTCACGATGGCTGTAAGGCATTTCTCAATGTCCCCTTTCATCTCCAGGTCCAGAGCTTTGTTCATGTCATGCTTACTGTACTTGGTATATTTCTGAAACACTCTGCGAAGATGGGGATAGCTCCTGGTGGTAAGAATGGTAGTGAACACGTTGGCATCTGTCCCCTTTCTCTTTTCTCCTCCTTCATACAAGGCCCTGGCATCTGTATCAGCCAAGTCATCATTCACACCAAAATCCTCACTTCGGTCACCCTTAGCAAGAGAAAGCAAAGCATTTTGGAAATCTCCAGATGTGTCTGAGGTTATATCTTTGGCTAGATCTCTTTTCAGTTCGTCTCTGTAGAATCTCTTAATTTCTCTGATTTCTTTGTTACTTCTTGAAGTCAATATTTCAATCAGAGTGTCTTCATCAGTTCCAAGGCCCTTCATGGCAGCACGGAGTTCATCAGCATCAAACTGTGCTGGAGTTTTTAGCAGTGCTAAGGCAACTTCCTCCAGGTGGCCTGTAAGGGCCTTCTTCAGCATTTCATCCAGGGGCTTTCCCTTCTCCTGGAGATATGCCACTTTGATCTGCTGACGCTGAGCATTGGTTCTCTTGGTTAATATGTCAATGATGGTCCCTTCATCTACATCTTTAACCGTCAGGGCTTGGTGGATGGCAGCAACATCTGCAGATGGATTGAAGGAAGGGTAGGGGCTCACTGCCGACCCAGGACTACCTTTGGATGATTTCACAGTATTAATGTACCGCTGTTCTTCATTTTCAATAAACCAGGCCTGCTTGAGGAATTCTGATACCATTGCTATTTTTAAAGACGTGTCTGTGTTTCTACCGTCTTCCAGAGAACTAAACATAGTCTTCTCTGAGGGTTTCTCTGGCCATAAATTTTAATTTGTTCTTCTTTTTTTTTTTTTTGTAGAGACAGAGTCTCACTTTATCGCCCTGGGTAGAGTGCCGTGGCGTCACACTGCTCACAGCAACCTCCAGCTCTTGGGCTTAAGCGATTCTCTTGCCTCAGCCTCCCTAGTAGCTGGCACTACAGGTGCCCGCCACAGCACCTGGCTATTTTTTTGTTTTGCAGTTTGGCCGAAGCCAGGCTTGAACCCGCCACCTTCGGTATATGGGGCCGGCGCTCTACTTGCTGAGCCGCAGGAGCGGCCCTAATTTGTTCTTTTTAATGCCATTCTTTTCTTGTTTTATGGTTGTAATATCTTTTCTTATCTGTCTGATGATATTAACTACATCTGATTGAGATTTTTTTTTCTGTTTCTTATCTGTTTTTTCTTTCATTGGCTTTCTTTTTCTTTATTCCTTACTTTTTGCTTTCTTTTTCTTTTCCCTTCCTCCTTCCTGCCCTTTTCCCACCATTGGGAGCCAAGAGTTGATTTTGTATATGAGCGTGTAACCTTTTGTGATCATAGCTTAATATGTGGTGACAGCCTTATAAAACTTCTCACACTTGGCTGACACTGGAGTTTGATTTCTCTCTCTTCTGAACCAAGGCCCAAATGTGCAGTGTTGTATAAGAAAATACTCTCTTGGCATAAGTAACTTTGGTGGTCTAGGAGTATTCTTAACCCTTTGGATGGTCTTTCATCCAAAATTTAGTCTTTGAATTTAGTTATTTTGATGCTTTTAAAATGATTGAAACAATTTTATCCAGGGTTTTATTTTCTTTTTTCAAAAGATGATTTTATTTGAATAATCTTATGCACCATTACCGGAAATAGGAAGTGCCACTTTGGTATTCATAGTCTCTCTCAGTATAGAATATTAGTGGCTATACCAAAGAAATATATATTTAATTTCTAAGACAATATTGTACTTAATTATTTAGTCTTGGTGAGCTTTTTTTTTTTTTTTTTTTTGCAGTTTTTGGCTGGGGCTGGATTTGAACCTGCCCCTCCGGCATATGGGGTCGGTGCCATACTCCTTTGAGACACAGGCGCTGCCCAGTCTTGATTAGTTTAATCCAAGTTCTTCTCAGTTCCCTTTGCCACATCTTCAAAGAAACTCTTGTCTACTTGGCATGTTGACTGTCATTGAGAGATATTAACACTCTCTCTGTCTGCTTCTAGGATTTCTCTATTTTCATCTTAAAATTAATATATGTGATGGCTAATTTTATGTGTTGACTTGACTGAGCTAGGGATGTCCAGATAGCTGGTACAATATTATTTTGGGGTATGTCTCTGAGGGCATCTTTGTGGAAGAGATGAACATTTCAATCAACAGGTTGAGTAAAGAAGATTCATCCTCACCAATGTAGATGTGCATCATCTAATACACTGAGTGTCCAGATAAAAGAAAAAGTTAGAGAAAAGGCATATCCTCTCTTTTCTTGAGCTGGAACATCCATCTTTTCCTGTCTTTAGACATTAGAGCTCCTGATTCTCAGACCTTCAGCCTTGGACTGAGAGTTACTCTAGTGACTCCCCCAGTTCTCAGGCTTTTGGACTTGGATTGAATTATACCACTGACTTTTCTGGTTCTTTGGCTTGTATATCATGGGACTTCTTGTCTTCTATAATTGCATCAGCCAGTTCCCATAATAAATCTCCTCTTACATATCTATGGAGTTGCCACCCATATCCAAGGGTTCTGCATCCATGGATTCAATAAAGTACAGATGAAAAAATATAGGATAAAAGTGATGAAAATTATAATAAAACAATAAAGATAATACAAATAAAAACACTAAAACAACTATATAGCATTTACATTGTATTAGCTATTAATGTAACCCAGAGATGATTTAAGGTATACAAGAAGATGTACTTAGCTTATATACAAATACTATACCATTTTATATAAGGGACTTGAGCATCTGTGGGTTTTGAGATCCACTGGGGGTAGGGGAGTGTTCATAGTACCAATCCCCTACAGATGCTAAGGAATGTGGATATATACTATTGGTTTTGTTTCTCTGGAGAACCCTAATACAATTTATTGGATTACTTGGTGATACTTGAGAAAGCAAAGACCTCATTCTCAAGAAATGGTATATAAGCTGGTAAGTTTCAGTGTAACTGAAGCTGACAAAGTGGTGGCCTTGGCAGTAGGCTCTTCAAGATGTTTTGGCAATAGGGACAGTTATTGGAAGAGAAGGATTTGGAAAACAAAATTAGAGATAGATTTCAGATGAAGACTAAAACACAATTATAGCACAGGAATACAGGGAAAGGGGAAAGGGAGGGGAGGGGTGGGGGGAGGCTGGGTGGAAGGAGGGCAATTAGTGGGAACACACCTACGGTGCATCTTAGCAGAGTACTGGTGAAACTTATTAAAGGTAGAGTATCAATGTCTTTATATAGTGATCAAGAAAATACCATGAAGGCTATCTGTAACAGTATGATCAAAACATTTCTGAATGTATATGAAGCACATCGTGCCCTATGATTGCACCAATGTACACAATTATGATTCAATAAAATTATAAAAAAAAAAGATTTTGGGAGGACACAAAATGCAGTTGTGAATGTGAACAATATTCATTTAGTGTTTGCTAGGTGCTGCAGCAATGCTGGAGATTTTATATAGGCTATTTCTTTCATGCTAGTGGGAAAGGATACAGTAGTCACCAATCTCGAGTTACTTAATTTTATCTTGCTGGTTATAGCTTAGCTACTTTAATTATTGGTCCTGAAACCATTTTCATAAGTGAAGGGTCAAGGAGAAGTCAAATGTAAAATTGCTGCATCTGACTTTTGATATTAACAGTCACATCGCCATTCATAAATGGAGCAAAAAAGAAGTTAAGAAGTGACCTCTATTAAAGACCCCTTTGGATCTGCTAATAAATGGAAGAATATTTTCATTTGAATTTCATATTTTTGCCAATGCATAACTTCCATGAAGCCTTGAAAAATTATTAAAATGCTAAAGTGAGCAGTGGGGAGGCTTGGACATCCTCAGATTAGATAATCAAATTATTGTTAGTTTATAGGATTCAGTTTCATGGTGGACTATCCTATAGACCTTTTTTTCTCCCTTGGATCCTTTTATGGCAGTAAAATCCACATCTGAAAATGTAGCTTTGTGTAATCCTTGGTCTGGCATTGGGCAGGGCTTGCACCATAGAATCTGAGTGGAAGAAATGACAAATGCATAATTAAATGTTAGTTCAGCCTGCCTCTTAGCAATTGATTTAGCTTTCAAAGGCTTTAGCTGTTACAGCACTGATTTGAGGTAAAGAGCTGAATCTCAGGAGAATACTTTTTGAAAAGAACAAGACTGTGTAGCTTTTACTCTTTAAAAATTCTCCTGCTAAACCCTAGGCTGCCCTGCCTCTTTGCTATTTTTGTCCATTGGCAATTTCCCCTTGAAATGCTATCATCTAATTCTCCCCCAGGCTTTACTCAACCATGTGTTGAACTGCTAAATGCTGCTTCAGCTAATGTCACCATTCAACATAGAGCAATCTCTATGCAGTCCCTAGAAACTGCAGGGAAAAAAACCCCAACTCCTTCTAACCTCTGAGACAAATAGCCCTCACTGTGAAGACTGCAATGATTTTGCTTATAACAGTTTTAGGTAAAGCCAGAAATCACGAAGTAAACTATCACGAGCACATTGGTGGCATAATATTTGTCTTGACAAAACTGGGTTCCTTTCAACTGGCTATTAGATTTGTGCCTAGATTTTTCACCTTATCAGGCTAATGTTAGGGGTTCTGTATACATCTCATTTAGCAGAACAACATCCTAAGAAGGAAGCATAGTCTCTCCATTTTGTGGTAGCAACCGTGACTCAAAGAGATTTTTAAATGGCATCAGTGAGCTCCTAACCAAGTTCAGGCTGGTTTCCAGCCCTGTGCATTTCCAACTTTACCTTGCAGCTCCTGAAAAATTTCTCTTCCAGGCTGAGAATAGTATTGAAATAATTAACTCTCTTGGGAGTTCCCTTGTGGTGGACCTACTTCTGCAGTTAATGAGCATGTATTCTTGTTAGAGGGTTTCCTTGTTTCCTCTGAGAAGGACAGCAATTCAAGTGTATGTGTGTATCATTGGTGGTCCAAGGAAGGAAACAATGACATGACAAAAAAATAGCTCTAGCATGATTAAGAGGATTTTTAAATGATTAGATTCTTGCTTACAGATTTATTTCATTCTTTGAACAAATATTTGCTAAATACCTATATGTGCCAGGCATAGTTTCAGCATTAGTGATACAGTGTCTGTGATACAAAACAGACGAAAAATTTCCTGCCTTCATGGTATGTATTTTACAATAGGAATAGCAGGGAGACAGACAGATAGTACACACACACACAAAAGAATTAACAATATGTAATATATTAGATGATGATAAATAGGGATGTACTAGCATTTGACTTCTGCTTCATTACTTGCCCCAAGTTGACTTTGTCTTTGGCCTTTTGAACTCCACATAGCAAAATGCTTGTTTCAATATCATTTTTGGCATCCTTGAACTTGTGTGAGATCACTGATCATATGCTCATATAGATTATCATTAAATATAATGAATGTAATATCATTAAATATAATGAATATAAGTAACATCAGCAAGATAAAATGTATAACATTTAGACTTATTATTAATATGTAGTATTCTAGGTAACTTAGAATATAAAAGCTCCTTATATTGGGTATTGTATTAGTGTCCTGGGGCTGCTGTAACCATGTATCCCACACTAGGTGGCTGAAAACAACAGAAATTCATTGTCTCAATTCCAAGGGGCTAGAAGTCTGAAATCAAGGTTTTGGCAGGGTTGGTTATTTCTGAGAGATGTGAAGAAAAATCTGTCCCAAGCCTCATTACTAGCTTCTGGTAGTCTTGTATGTTCGGGTATCTTTTCCTGTGTCCAATTTTTTCCCTTTTCTAAAGATATCAATTATATTGAATTAGGAATTACCCTAATAGCCTCATCATAACATGATCATCTGTGTAAAGGCTCTATTTTTCAAATAAGGTCATATTCAACCAATAACAGATATATTGATATGTTTAAATTATATCAGTTAAAATTTAAATGTATATTTGGTGTTGCAAGTGTAAGTTGCTACGATGATTACTGATGAGTGTAAAAATCACTAATTTTTGTATAAACCCATTATTTAGACCTTTCAGAGTTAAATAGGAAAATTGACAGATAATATGAGTAGTAAGAATATGTTAGATAACTTTAAAAGGATCATTAAATACTTCTTTGGATCAACAGAATTTATTAAACATGTAAATAAAAATATAAAGTACATAGAGGTTAAATTATATCATCATAGTAATTTGTATTGAATTGTTAGGTGTATTAACAGTCATAGCCCCAAACCAAATAATCTTTAAGAATGGTATAAGTCCAGGTGTGTGACTCAAGCTTGTAATCCCAGCACTGTGGGAAGCTGAGGAGAGAGAATTGCTTGAGCTCATGAGTTTGAGACTTGCCTGAGCTGAGAGTGAGACCCTGATTCATAAAAAAAAACGAAAAACCTAGCCGGGTGCTGTGGCAAGCACCTGTCATCCCAGTGGCTTCCGGAGGCTGAGGCAGCAGGATGCTCACAGCCTGAGTCTGAGGTTGCAGTGAACTATGATGCCATTGTACTCTGCTTAGGGCTTAGGGTGAGTCTGTGTCTCAACAACAACAACAATAAAACAAGAAATGTATAGGTTATCCTGATCTTGTGGTTTTCTGAAGGATACATGCTTTTAGGAGATAACTCTCCATTTGCTCTATATATTCCAAAAATAATACTTTTTTTAGGGTGGCGCCTGTGGCTCAACCAATAACAGATATATTGGTATGTTTCAATAGGTGCTTAATAGAAAAGGTGCTTTTCTGATAAGGAGTAGGGCAGCAGCCCCATATACTGGGGGTGGGGGGGTGGCGGGTTCAAGCCCGGCCCCGGCCAAAAAAAAAAAACTTTTTTTAGTATTATAAAATTCATATGCTGTTTGTGGTAGATTCAATCATTGAGCTCAAGTCTTTGAGATCTCTTCCATGGCCTGATGGGAAACAGAGTTATTCCCTGCTCCTTGACTTTGATTTAGCCATGTGACTTGCTTAGGTGAGTGGGATGTGAAGGGGCCCACAATATACCACCCCGGAATATACCATTTTGGCATAAGGATCATTTTGAGGAAAAGTCAATTGAGAATCAACAGATACAGGAAAACTTCTCTGCCTTCGCCTTAGCTGCCCAAAATTAGGGCAAAAATTTCCTTTGTGAAGGTAGCCTATCCCTCTACCCCCCCACCCTCCATACCAGGATGAGGGAAGTTACCTTTATCACTAGAGATGGAGGGTTAACACTAAGATGAGTCTGCAGAAACAAACTTTACTAATTAACCCTTCTCTGCCATTAGGTTTCCCATATATTTTCTAGTCACATTACCACAATTTATTGACTCTAGAACTTCAAACCCTTTTCCCTTTGTTTAACGAGTTCTCCCCAATTTGTTGCCCTTTGTTAAAATGGTACATAAGACCTTGAGTGTAACCATTTCTTAGGTTTTCCCATTTCTTTTCTATTAAGCACCTGTGCACTTAAAGTGAGAAATATGAATAAAATTTGTATGCCGGGTGGCGCCTGTGGCTCAAAGGGGTAGGGCGCTGGCCCCATATACCAGAAGTGGTGGGTTTAAACCAGGCCCTGCCCAAAAACTGCAAAAAAAAAAAAAATCGTATGCCTTTCTCCTTTTACTCTATTGTTAGTTTAGTTCATAGGTCCCAGCCATTGAACTTAAGAGGGAAGAGGAAAAAAATTATTTTTCCTACCCTACAGATGTTAGTGTATATGATGCAAGGAAAGATTTGAAATGTGCTTGTGTAATTAACTTTGCCCCCTTGAACTCCTGCCTTTTACCTTGGGGAAAAGATGTTTTGTTTGGCTTTTATCCAAGAAGGAAGAAGTCCATGTGGAGCAGACCAGCTTTGATTCATAGCCTTGAGTCAACACATCTGAACGCAGCCTTCTCCATTGATGCATGAGCAAGAAATTCATGCTTATTTTTGAATGCCATTGAGATTTGTGTTTTTGTCATGCATTGCTATTGTGACAATGGCTAACTAATACATTATTACTGTATAAGATTTAAGCCTTAAGGATTATATTTCTCACTGAAATAATCCAATGAATTGAATTCTTACCAGTTAGACCTGCCATGTGATTGAACTTCTTAAACACTTGGCATTATCACTTACAGGTACCCAAGGTGATCATGAGAAAACTTTCTTTGAAAAGGAAATGGGAACTGTACTTTTTGAAACAACACAATGACATTTTTTTTATTCTAGTTATTTATACTTTTCCAAATGACATCTATTTAATAGGTGTTTCACTTTTTCGGAGAGTGATCACTATCAGCTGTACATGAAAAGCTACTTTTTCAAAAGATTGTTCAAATATACTTAGGAGTTGTTCACAGTGTGGTAGATCCACTGCTTTTTAGACTTCAGTAGCTTTTTTTGCTCTTCAAGAGCTCATCTTGATTACTTAAGGGTTGTGGTTCCCCATTTTTTCTTTGCAAGAAACTGTTTCTGAGTAGAGCATAAAATAAAAGAAAAAAATGTGTTTTATTTCCTGTGATTCTTTAGTGTAGATTTGAACAACAAATTCTAACCTTGGTAGAAGAAGAAAAAATGTTTTGTTAATCTATTTCAAATTTACAAGAAGTTGCATTATGAAATGTTCAGTCTTCCAAGTGAGAGAAGAGCTGTATGTGTTTCTGGGAGGGCATTGATAAATGGTTCAAATATACAAGGTTTTTAGTTTTCAAACTCATTTTGTAAAGATGATAATTTTCTCATGTATTATGTAGAAATGATGAATTGCACTGTTGTAGTGACACTTCTGGAATGATGTTCTAAGAAATTTAGACTTATTCAAGTGATATTACATTTATTATATCAATTTATGAAAGATAAGACCTATAGCTAATGGCATAATTTACTTAACATTCATAGGCTATAAAAGAAAAATTAGGAACAAAATTCTTTGATCAGTACTTTGTGTTGAATTGTGTTCCTTAGAAATAAATGTTTAAGTCCTAATCTGTAGTATCTCAGAATGTGTCCTCATTTGGAAATAGGGTTACTGCCAATGCAATTAGTTAAGATGAGGTCATACTGGAGTAGGGTGAGCCCTTAATCCAATATAACCAGTGTCCTTAGAGCAGTGGTTCTCAACCTTCCTAATGCCGTGACCCTTTAATACAGTTCCTGTGGGTCGCGATCTGGGTTGAGAACTGCTGCCTTAGAAGAAGATAATGTAGAGAAACAGGAAGAATGCCATGAGATAATAGAGGCAAAGATTGGAATTTTGAGCTTAGAAGCCAAGGAATGCCAAGGATTGCTGCTGACATTAGAAGGTAAGAGAAAGACGTGGACCAGATCATCCTTTATAGCAGTGGTTCTCAACCTGTGGGTCGTGACCCACAGGAACTCTATTAAAGGGTTGTGGCATTAGGAAGGATGAGAACCACTGCTTTGGGGCATTCAAGAGATCCTGTTGAACCTTCATTTTGGACTTTCAGCCTCCAAAATTATGAAACATTAAATATCTATTGTTTTAAGCCACCTGGTTTGTGGTAATTTGTTATGGAAGCCCCAAGAAACTCATACAACCAGTGTTTAGTATTTAAGACTACAAGTGAAAAGAGAAAGACATGAAATAATATATATAATTATTGAAAAAGTCAGAATCACAAAATCATATTTAGAAAATATTCCAAAATAGCCTTTCTTTTTATACAAATAATATATAGCTATGGGAAGAATGAAAGATAAGCAAAGCCAAGAAAAAAAGAGAGAGAAGGGGGAAAGAGAGAAACATATTTTCTTTCCTTTTTTTAATTCTTATGATAATTTACTAAGGAGAATGTGATCACCACATTTTCCAAACCCAGGGATAATCACTGTTAAATTTTGTGACATAGCCTGCCAGCATATCTATGCAAAATAGGTAATTTTCCCCAAATAGGATTATACTATACACATTGGCTTTGTTACAAGTTCTTATTTTTAGCCCTGCATCTTAAACATGCCATTATTTTTTAACTCAGAAAAATCAATTATTTATGCTCCTAATTCTGTATCATTAAGTACTTTACAAAGTGCTTTAATAGCCATCATCTCATTTGATAATGAAGGAACATGAATGAAGACTGCTAGAGAAGAGTGTATGTAGTCTGTTTCCCCTCAGTTAGGGAATAAAGTTTTAGGGAAGAAACATTGGCTCACCTGTTGGGTTAAACTGAAGAGTAGGTGGCAGAATTGAATCTTTATTTACTATTGTTTATTTTATCCTAACACTTGAAAATTAGCTGATGAGGAGCCCAACAGGATGGAAAAATAGAATATGGTGCATTTTATACAGGTACATGTTAAATCCACTAAGTGTAGAATATGAATGTCTTAACAACAATAACTAAGAAAATGCGGTGAAGGCTATGTTAACCAGTTTCATGAAAGTATTTCAA
>CAUYON010119930.1:0-10668 GCA_963573935.1 Arctocebus calabarensis
GTAGTCCCAGCTACTTGGGAGGCGGAGGCAAGAGACTCGCTTGAGCCCAGGAATTGGAGGTTGCTGTGAGCTGTGATGCCACAGCACTCTACCCAGGGTGACAGCTTGAGGCTCTGTCTCAAAAAAAAAAAAAAAAAAAGAAATGGAAAAAATATAAACACAAACACACTGGTTCATAGCTCTAAAAAGTTGTTATATTTCTCCCACAAATTTGACTTTGAATTTCATACTGGCCAGAATAAAAAGGGATATAGGGTCAATTACTTAGTTTTCCTTATGAAAAAGTAAAAGATCTAAAAGTTACTCAGGAGGGGACTGGCGCAGTGGCTCATGCCTGTAATCTTAGCACTCTGGGAGGCCAAGGCTGGTGAGCCTGAGCTCATGAGTTTGAGACCAGCCTAAGCCAGAGCCAGACCTTGTCTCTAAAAAATCCAGCCAGGTGTTGTGGTGGACCCCTTTAGTAACAGCTGCTTGGGAGCTGAGGCAAGAGAATCACTTAAGCCCAAGAGTCTGAGGTTACTATGAGCTGTGACACCACAGCATGGTACTAAGGGGGACAAAGTGAGACTGTCTCAAAAAAAAAAATACATGCACACACACACATATATATATAATTTAAAAAAAAGTTTCTCAGGAGAAACAGAGTTTTCCCTAATTTTAACCTTTTAATTTATCACATCAAGATTCATGTAGGAGGCCCTGGATAATTTAATAGGCAATTTCCTCAATGTTAACCTGTGGATAAAGGCAGAAAGTACCTTAGTAAGGCACTTTCCTAAAAGTATCTCTATTTAAAAGGCTAAAGTGGAAGAGTAATGGCAATTATAATGAATCATGGTCTAAGCCCCTGCTTTTCAAAGTATGGTCTCCGTACTAAAAACACTGGCTTGCAAGCCAAGATAAAATTTTAAGCTGACTGAATGGACCCTGCCCCCCCACCTCCCGTCCCCGGTGGCCAAAGGGACCCCCATCCTCTGAAAAGAACCCTTAAAGCTGAGTTGCCAGCCATGAGGAAAAGGGAGGTCAGACACACCTAGTTATGTTCTACCCTTTTTGGAGTTTTCTTTCTTTCTTTCTTTTGTAACCTTAAGATTCAAAATCATTAACAATCCTAAGGCCATGTAAGATAAAGGGTAAACCACACCTGCAGGTCATCAATTTTCTCTGGCAGTGGTTACTTGCTCAGGTACTCAGAGGTTTAAATTATTCACGGGCTCTGTCTGTCAAACAGATTTAGCCGCTGTTCAAGATATATATGTCCCCATTCCTCAGGCCAGATTAATCTTGTTATTCTCATCTGTGATTGCATCAAACTTCTCAGATATGTTCTCTTCAAAGATGAGATGGTAAGAAGAGCTCCAATTCTCTCATACACCACCAAACCACAAAAATCATGTTAGCCAAGAGCCACAAAGTTTTCCTCCAATTTCGTCACTCTGTTGATTTTGTGAGAGTTATTATTTCTTCTGAAATGCTCCTTGCCAGACTTAGCGACAGAGAAAGATCACTTGGGAGTGAAGAACTTATTGTGATTTAAACGTCACGAATTAACATTTTTTTTTATAATTTTATTGAATCATAATTGTGTACATTGGTTCAATCATAGGGCACGATGTGCTTCATATACATTTAGAAATATTTTGATCGTACTGTTACAGATAGCCTTCATGGCATTTTCTTGATCACTATATAAAGACATTGATACTCTACATTTAACAAGTTTCACCAGTACCCTGCTAAGATGCACCGTAAGTGTGTTCCCACTAATTTTTAACAGAAAATTTTTTTGACACAGAGTGACAGAGTCTCACTTGCACTTGGTAGAGTACTGTCACGTCATAGCTCACAGAAACATCAGACTCTTGGGCTCAAGCAATCCTCCTACCTCAGCCTCCCAAAGTAGCTGGGACTACAGGCACTCACACAACATCCAGCTATTTTCAGAGACGGGGTTTTGCTCTGGCTCATGCTGGTCTCGAACCTGTGAGCTCAGGCCTTGGCTTCCCAGAGTGCTAGGATTACAGGAGTGAGCCACCACACCCTGTCTAAATTAACATTATTTTTAACTAAATAATTTAAGCTTTGAAAGTTAATAAAAAAGTACATTTTATTGTGTACTTTAGTCAGCCAGTTTGAGCAGGTCTAAATAACAAAAACAAGTCTTGATCAATACCCTTTGGCAGCACCACCAGAGAAAGGCTGGATTCCATTTTTTTAGACGATAATACAATATTAACAGCTGATACCTGGCAAATGGCTACTCCTTTCCACATGTTGACCCTTGTTATCATTTGCTCCTCCAATGGGCTCAAATTTTCCAATTGTTAAAATTGTAGTTCAATCTCCTTGTCATAAATACATATTTAATTATAAAATATTATAAATAGGGTGAAACATCTGCACAATCTCCTGTGTAAATCTCCTTGTCTTCTGTAAATCTCCACAGGGTCAATTCAGAATGTAGTAAAATAAGCTGGGCAAAGATGTCTGTTTAATATCCAAGAGCAATGGTAAAAAGGAAGAAAATATAAGTCTAGAATGAATGAAAGGAAACATCTTCATTGAGAAAAAATATTTTTTGTAGATAGTTATGTATGATATCAACCTAACTCAATTTCTTTGAAAATTTTCTTTCTTTCCCACAAGGGTTGGTCTCTGTCTTCCTGTTTGTGGTGTGTGACCCTCCCTGTGTACATTGACATATTTGATTGGAAGAATATGTAAACCTGACCCAAACTGAGATAATTTGATTCTTCTCCTGAATATTTAAAATGGATATTCAGACATCATCAATTATTCTTTCAGAGAGGCTGAAAAGGAAGTGACAGCAATTGGAAAGCTGTGTAGAGGCTGCCTTCTTTTTCCTTTTTCTTCCAATACACTGGGAATGGAAAAATCAATTTTTTAGGGGGTTTGAGAATGGGGAGGAGGAAAGGAGAGGCAAGGGGAGGGGAAAGTAGAAGAGGGGAAGAGTAGAGTAAGGAGAGGGGAGGGAAGGGAAGAGGCTGAAGCCAATAAAGACAAATGATGGAGTGAAATTTCTTCCAGGGTTTTGAGGACTTTCCAATTTCTCATTTCAATTTATCATACAGTTCTTCATTATGTTCTTGGATTTTATGAGATATCCATACTTTGTAGATAAATTCTCTTTTTTTTCTTAAGCCAATCTTTGATTTCTGTTGCTTGCAGCCAACAATTTTAACTAAAATGAATGATAGCTAAGGGGGGAAAAGAGAGAAATACATGAAGAGATTAAACAATAATTCATGTTGTCAAGAATCTACACAAAAAGGCTCAGAATTAAACGTTTTAGGAGAAGGCTCTTTATTGTCTCCCTCTTCGACATCACTTTGCATTATTCTTTAGCCTGGATGGACGAGTGAGAAGATAAGTGATGACAGATTTGGGGGATGCAGAGATCTATAATACATCAGACCAGCCCTTCTAAAGTGTGAAACTACACCTATGGAGCATATTGCAAGCACAAGTTGGAACTATCAGGTGTACAACACAAATGTCTTAACACTATAATTGGGTAAATGAGGTGAAGGCTATGTTAATTAGTAGGATTTAAGCACTCCAATTTGTACAAATAATCAACACATTGAATCCCAAAATGGCATAAATGTATTCATGATCTATGTACAAATGACTTAGTAAAAATAAATAAAGTGTGAAACTAGTTATAGCACCTTGTGATGCCAGCCACTATTTTCCTAAATAACCATTACATACAAAACTCCTGTGCCACCATCTGGAGTTGTTTTTTCACATACAGGGCCTTCTGTTATAAAGAAATGTTAAACTGGACACTCCAAAGACCATAGTGCCAGTGAAGGACCCAGTGTGTTAAGTACACTTATTAATACATTTAATAAAGTAGTGACAAACTACTAAAGTGACTAACTATAGTGGCTAACTATAGTAGTGACTAACCATAAATTTAATCTAAAATAAAAATGCTTTGAAGATATAACTGAGATGGGTGCCAGCTGCCTCATCAACCCCATAAGATGGATGCCAGCGGCCTCACAACAGCCTCACACCACCCCGTGGGTAGGAGGAAGGGGAAAAAGAGGTAAATGAAAGGATGCCAAGTACCAATACTTTTAAATCGGTCCAGATTGGGCCAGTACAGGACAAGATAAGAACAGGTGGGCCAAGAACTGTCATCACGAAAGTTAATGAACTAAGTGCTGTGACAGATTGTTTTTATTTATCCATTAGTTGCTAGATCTGCATTATGTTACCTTGTTGTTATCTAACTGCCCTTTATGTTTCCTATTGGCTAATCCGCTAACCTGCCAGTTCACTTCTGTGAAAGGGGGTCATTGTGAGCCCGTGCTTGCTTTCAGCTTCTTTCGCCAGTTTTCTTTTTACTATTAATTACTAACTTTCAGACCACCTGTTTGGCTCATTGCCAACTTTCACACTAGAAAAACCCCAACTTCAGACCCCTCAATGCTCTCTCACTTAGTCTGCTTTAGACTTTGCTGAGACAGCCCCACGGTTAATAAGAGACTTCTTTTTGAAATTCTAATTTGAGTTGGTGGTCCTTATCTCACCCCATAACATAACCACTTTAAGATAGGGAAATGCCCGGTAAACCTTGTAACCTAGGAAGAAAAATCTGTTTAATGTATACTATGATGGCATTGCTAATGTTTACTTTTACTGTGAGAATAAAAGTAACATAGGGAAACAGGAGGGCAGAAGAGCTCTTTGAAGAGATGTCATCACTCTTCTCTGGAATTGCTGGCTTTTCTGTAAATATAAGTGACACTGTTGACTTCTCATCCACTCTTCATTGTTAGCGTGGGTGACAGGTGGACAGACTCCTTACTCTGACAACACTTGAACTACATTCCTTAAACATACTTGATGGTGAGTAACAGCTTCCTTGCAACTGGGCACGGTGAGTCTGGGGAGAGAAGACTCCAGGCTTCTCTGGCTGGTGGGATCTGCCCAGAAACATCCTTTTGGGGACACAGGGAGTCAGTGCGAGACTTCTGGACCCCATGAGGAGGGCAAAAGCAGTGGAGAACTGGCAAGTGGTTGCATGTGTTCATTCGGTCTAATCCCACTGGCAGCTGTAAGTATAGAAGCAGTGAAATTGCAAACTGGAAAGGCCTTACCTGTGAGCTGTTTGGGGTTTTTTTGGACTTGGCACTCAGTTGAACTACCTTGGGAGAACTTGGGCAAGAGTGCAGAAGACTTTAAGCCTTGTCTAGAGCTCCAGACTGAGCCACTGAGCCAGAAGGAGATAATAGTGTTCAGCTGAGGGCTGCACAGAGCTATTTTGCGAGAACTGCCCTAGCAAGCTCTGCCCTCAGGATTGCAGAGCAAGGATAGGGCAGGAGCAAGTAATCTAGTGACTGAGCAGCCTAAAGGTGAGGACTGAGATGCCTTACAGCTTTAAACCTCACAGGCATAGAGTGAGACCGGTTTTGGCACACTGGGTAAATGGATAACCACTTCAGGAGTGATCCCAGCTAAAAGTGCTTTCCTGGGAAAGCTTCTGCTTAGCCAAGGTTAGCAGATTAAAGTGCCTTTCAAGTGGGCTGAGGAGAGCCTTTAGGCTTTCCACCCTGTGGGGTTTGAGAAATCAGCAGAGGCCTCCAGTCTTTATCTACAGCAGTATCAGCATTGTGATTAACGTCTCACAATGAGATCACCTGTTGCCCAGACAATATTCAGCAAGATATATATACTGCTTTGTTTTTGTTTTTTTTTGTTTGTTTTTAATTTCAACATTTTTTTTTTTTTTTTTTTTATAGACAGATTATCAATTTAACGCCCTGGGTATATTGCCGTGGAGTCACACTGCAAACAGCAACCACCAGCTCTTGGGCTTAAACGATTCTTTTGCCTCAGCCTCCCTAGTATCTGGGACTACAGGCGCCCGCCACAGCGCCCGGCTATATTTTTGTTTTGCAGTTCGGCCGAGGCCAGGCTTGAACCCACCACCTTCGGTATATGGGGCCGGCGCCCTACTCACTGAGCCACAGGAGCCGCCCTAATTTCAACATTTTTTCCCTATAGATTTTTCTTTTCTTTTTTCTTCTTTCTTTCTTTTATTTCTTCATTTTTCTAATTTAAATATAATTTTCCATTGTTTCCTTTTTAATGATTACAACTTCATTTCTGCTATTGTTTCCACACCTCTTGTTTGGTTTTCCCTCCAATTTTATCCCGTAAAGTTTTCTGTTTGCTTGTTTTGGTTTGATTTATACCATTTTTTTCTTTCCTCTTTACTTGGTGGAGGTGGGGTACTGTGTCCAAACAGGCTAGAAAAGAGCTGCTGACCTCAAGGGAACCATTCAAACCGGCACCCCCAGAGGTTGGGGGTTTTTAAGATTGGATCAAAGTACTCTACTGTACACCTATATTGCTCCTGTCTATGTCTTTCTGTGCCTCTCTTCTTTTTGTCAATATTCTCTTTTACCCACCCCCTCTCCTTTTTCTTTTTTCTTTTCTTTTTTCCCATCTTGCTCTTTAATCTTTTCATCCTTTTGATCGTGTACCAAAAGGACTCATCAAAACCCTAGTCCAGAGGCATGGCAACTTAAAGAACAAGGGGAAATGAAAGGAAAATTAGGGCAAGGAAACAGATAAAAGAAATCACTCATGGGGAAGTATCAGCAGAAAAATTCTGGCATCATGAAAAAACAGTCCAGAGCAACCACCCCAAGGGACTGTGAGGTAGCTACTGCAGAGGATTTCACCTATGAAGAAATGTAAGAAATGACAGAAAGGGAATTTAGAATACAGATGATGAAAACAATGAAGGAAATGATGGAAACAATGAAGGAAACTGCTGATAAAGTGGAAAATAACCAAAAGGAAGTCCAAAAACAGAATCAAATAAGAGATGAACGATATGAAGAATATAGAAAAGATATAGCAGAGCTGAAGGAACTGAAGCCATCAATTAGGGAACTTAAAGGTGCAATAGAAAGTATCAACAACAGATTAGACCATGCAGAGGAAAGAATTTTGGAGGTAGAGGACAAAGCTCTTGAGATAACTCAGATAGTTCAAGAGGCAGAAAAAAAAGAGAAAGCAGAACATTCACTGACAGAGTTATGGGACTATATAAAGCGTTCAAACATATGAGTTATAGGTATCCCAGAAGGGGAAGAAGAAAGCCCCAGGGGAATGGAAGCCATACTAGAGAATATTATAAATGAAAATTTCCCCCAAATCACCAAAGATTCTGACACACTCCTTTCAGAGGGATACCAGATCCCAGGTTGCCTCAACTCTAACAGAGCTTGTCTAAGACACATTGTGATGAATCTGTCCATAGTCAAGACAAAAGAAAAGATTCTGCAAGCTGCCAGGAGTAAGCACCAGTTGACCTACAAGGGCAAATCTATCAGGGCGACTACAGACTTCTCTAATGAAACTTTCCAAGCAAGAAGAAAATAGTCATCTACCTTTAATCTACTTAAACAGAACAATTTCCAGCCCAGAACTCTATATCCTGCTAAGCTAAGCTTTAAACTTGACAGAGAAATCAAATCATTTTCTGATATATAAACATTGAGGAAATTTGCCACAACAAAACCAGCCCTACAGGAAATACTTCAACCTGTTCTACACACTGACCATCAAAATGGATCAACAGCAAAGTAAGAACTCAGAAATTAAAGGACAGAACCTAACTTCCACAATGATGCAAAAAATAAAACCAAGCAATGGACTCTCACAAAATAAGATGAATAGAACAGTACCACATTGATCAGTTATCTCAATAAATGTTAATGGTTTGAATTCCCCACTGAAGAGGCGTAGATTGGCTGACTGGACTAAAAAACACAAGCCATCTATTTGTTGTCTTCAGGAAAGATACCTAGCTTCAAAAGACAAATAAAACTCTAAGTTAAGAGTTGTAAGACAATTTTTCAGGCAAACGGAATTCAGAAGAAAAGAGGAGTTGCAATCTTATTTTCAGATACATGTGGATTTAAAGCAACTATAGTCAAAAAAGACAAAGATGGTCACTTTATATTGGTCAAGGGAAAAATACAAGAAGACGTTTCAATTCTAAATATGTATGCACCCAATTTAAATGCTCCCAGATTCTTGAAACAGACCTTACTCAAGCCTGAGCAATATGATATCCTATAATACCATAATAACAGGGGACTTTAACACTCCTCTTACAGAGCTGGACAGATCCTCTAACAGAAATTAAACAAAGATATAAGGGACTTAAATGAGACCCTAGAACAACTGTGCTTGATAGACGCATATAGAACACTCCATCTCAAAGGTAAAGAATATACATTCTTCTAATCATCCCATGGAACATTCTCCAACATTGATCATATCCTAGGACACAAAACAAACCTCAACAGAATCAAAAGAATTGAAATTTTACCTTGTATCTTCTCAGATCACAAGGCACTAAAGGTGGAACTCAACTCCAACAAAAATGTTCAACCCCACACAAACGCATGGAAATTAAACAACCTTCTGTTGAATGACAGTTGGGCACAGGAAGAAATAAAACAGGAAATCATTAACTTCCTGGAGCATAACAACAAGATGACACAAGCTACCCAAACTTGTGGGATACTGCAAAAGCAGTTTTGAGAGGAAAATTTATCTCTTTAGATGCCCACATTTGAAAAACAGAAAGAGAGTGTATCAACAAACTCACAAGCCATCTTATGGAATTGGGAAAAGAAGAACAATAAAAGCCTACACCCAGCAGAAGAAAAGAAATATTCAAAATTGAATCAGAGATCAATGAAATTGAAAACCAAAGAATCATTCAGAAAATTAATGAAACAAGGAGTTGGTTTTTTGAAAAAATAAATAAAATAGATGAACCTTTGGTCAGACTAGAAATAGAAAAGTAAAATCTGTAGTAACCTCAATCATAAATGATAAAGGGGAAATTACAACTGATGCCACAGAGATACAAGAGATCATCTCTGTTTTTTTCTTTTCTTTTTTTTTTTTTGAGACAGAGTCTCACTTTGTCACCCTTGGTAGAGTGCTATAGCTTCACAGCTCACAGCAACCTCCAGCTCTTGGGCTACGGCGATTCTCTTGCCTCAGCCTCCAGAGTACCTGGGACTACAGGTTCCCACCACAATGCCCAACTATTTTTGTTGCAGTTGCCACTGCTGTTTTAGCTGGCCAGGGTTGGGTTTGAACCCATCACCCTCAGTACATGGGGCTGGCACCCTACCCACTGAGCCACAGGTGCCACCCAAGAGATCATCTCTGAATACTACCAGAAACTCTATCCCCAGAAATTTGACAATGAAGAAAATGGATCAATATTTGGAATCACATCCTCTTCTGAGACTTAGCCAGGAAGAAATAGAGCTCCTGAACAGACCAATTTCAAGCACTGAGATGAAAGAAACAATGAAAAATCTTCCAACAAAAATATGTCCTGGTCTGGATGGCTTCACACCAGAATTCTTTCAAACCTTCACGGAAGAGCTTATTCCTGTACTGCAGAAATTATTCCAAAAAATTGAGGAGGAAGGAATCTTCCCCAACACGTTCTACAAAAGAATGTGTACACATAACAAAACCAGGAAAAGATCCAACTAAAAAGGAGCGTTTCAGACCAATTTCACTAATGAATACAGATGCACAAAATCCTAGCCAATAGATTACAGCTTATCATCAAAAAAGTCATACATCATAATCAAGTAGGTTCATCCCAGGGATGCGAGGCTGGTTTAACATACACAAGTCCATAAACGTTATCCACCATATTAATAGAAGCATAAACAAAGACCATATGATCCTCTCAATAGATGCAGAATAAGCATTTGATAAAATCCAGCATCCTTTTCTAATTAGAACACTGAAGAGTACAGTCATACATGGCACATTTCTGAAACTGATTGAAGCTATGTATGACAAACCCACAGCTAATATTTTACTGAATGGAGTAAAACTGAAAGCTTTTCCTCTTAGAACTGGAACCAGACAAGGTTGTCCTCCATCACCATTACTATTCAACATAGTGCTGGAAGTTCTAGCCAATACATTTAGGCAAGACAAGGAGATAAAGGGCATCCAAATGGGTGCCGAGGAAGTCAAACTGTCCCTCTTTGCTGATGGTTGGGGATTCATTGAGGGTACAAGAAACCATGTTACCCTGGTTGCATTTGTTGGGTAAAGTCCCTCTTACAATAGTGTTTTGCCCCCAAAAGGTGTGGCACACACCAAGACCCCAAGACCCCAAGACCCCACCCCCTCACTCCTTCCCTCTCTCTGCTCTTTCTTTCCCCACCCCTCCCTCATTCATTCTCTCTCTGCTCTTCCCTTCCCTCACCCCCACCGTGTCAATAATTGTCGTTAATTGTCCTCATCAAACTTGAGTACATGGGATTCATGCTTCTCCATTCTTGAGATGTTTTACTAAGAATAATGTGTTCCGCTTCCATCCAGGTTAATACAAAGGCTGTAAAGTCTCCATTTTTTTAATGGCTGAATAGTATTCCATAGTGTACATATACCATAGTTTGTTAATCCATTCCTGTATTGGTGGGCATTTAGGTTGTTTCCACATTTTGGCGATCGTAAATTGAGCTGCAATAAACAGTCTAGTGCAAGTGTCCTTATGATAAAAGGATTTTTTTCCTTTTGGGTAGATGCCTAGTAATGGGATTGCAGGATCAAATGGGAGGT